>PVIR01033165.1:7234-18188 GCA_004026965.1 Petromus typicus | reverse complement strand
TCATTACAGAAAAATGGAATTTTTAAAGCTTCTCTCCCACTATCCATAGGTAGGCATTGTTAACATTGGTAAATATTTGTTTTTTTCCTTTTCCCCATTCTTCGGGGAATGCCACTCAGCAGCCTGTCATGGTCTGGCCCCTCCCAGGGTCCATCCAGGTCTTGACCTTTGACCTTTGGCCTTGTGAAGACAACTAAGTGTGCAGCAGGCCTGCCAGGATGTAATCCCAGTCCCTTCTTCTATACCAGGAACTCAGAGCCACCAAGAAAGAACATTAAGTTGGGAAATCGCAAATACCTTGGCCTTGGCCATTGCAAAGAGCAGCCATCCTGTCAGGGGCTTTTCACTGACTTCACTCCCCGATCTCCTCCCGCCCACATCACCATTCTCCCCTGCGACAGAAATCTAAAGAGGCATCAAACCCGGTTCAGGAGGCTCTCGCTTGTCTTTGACCCGGGAGTTGCTCTTCTTTCTCCAGCGCACCTTCCCGTCCTACCTTGCTGTGAGGCGTCCTCCTCCCGGTTCTGCTGGCGTCTAGCTTCACCTCTGGGAGCAGCATCCTTGTCCTGGAGCTGGGCTCCGGTCTCAGCCCAGCCCTTCTTCCACACCTGGATTTGACCTCTGATTTTCCCAGGGGGCTATTCACTTTAAATGGTTTTCTTGTAGTAGATTCTCTTCCAGAAAACAGGAATTAAATTGAGGAAGTGTGTGAGCAAAGGCAGATGACAAGATATGTGATCTTCCGTGGTGGGACCCCAGCACCCCAGCTGCGGGAGGAGGCAGTAGTCGTGTCCCTCAGCAAGGCCAGTCTAAAAACTCAGAGCCCTGCCCTCGCAGTTTCCTCCCACACCCCTCAGCCCTTGCTTTATATGAAGGCCTTCTGATACTCATCTCAGCTATCAGTTCTCCACACTTGTTCCATGGAACCATAGTCAAGGCATCTTTTTTTTTTTTGAGACAGGGTCTCGCTTTGTGGTTCAGGCCGGCCCTGAGCTCAGCCTCCAACTCACATCACAGCAATCCTCCTGCCTCTGCCTCCCGAGTGCTGGGATGACAGGCGTGAGCCACCACGCCCGGCACTGTGGTATGTGGTACTGGTTGCTGCTGGGTGTGAGTCTCCACACCTAGTATTGTTATGTGGTTACCGGGGAATCGAACCCGGGCCCTTGCGCTTGCAAGACAGGCGCTGGAACCACTGAGCTAACTCCCCGGCCCAGTCAAGGCATCTTAATAGCATATTTTTAAAAAGTCTCTAAGATCAAATCAGTTTGAGAAGTGCTCAATTAAAGTAGATCAAACATTGTTTCAAGACTACTAAACACTTGGGGAATGACTGTACATTTGAATCTCCAAAGGACTATAGTATGCACCACCACCCAGAGTTATTCAGCCGCAAAGCCTTTTCTTCTCACATGCATTTTACCATAGATATTCCATGGAACACATTTTGGGAAATTCTGGTGGTGTGACAATAGAGGAGGTAATGGGGGGTAAATAAAATACTGCTGTAGAAATAAACAAAAAGTGACATTAAAGGAAGTTATTGCATGTATGCAGTTATAATAAAAAATTTTCTTGTATTCTCTTGAGAATCACTCATTTAGTCACATATTTCCATAGTGATTCATTTTATCTGTTTTCTGTCTACTGCATGCATCTTTCTTCTGTACTATATTATGTGCTTTGTACTAAGCAATCTTCTTAGTATTTTATATGTGTTATCTCAAGTTCCCACAATAAGTGCATAAATAGTGGCTTTTATTGTCAGTCTGACTTTATACATGTGGCAGCTGAGACACAAAGAAATAGCAAGGTCACAGAGCAAGTACACGGTGGAGCAGTGAGACGATGTAGTGCGGCTGGAATCCAGAGTTCATGCTGTTATACCATCGACCGTCACCACTGTGGCTGACTCAGTCAGTGTGTGATAATACAGCTTTCCCCCACATAAGTCATTTATCTCTACATAAACAAAACCTCAATTCTAAGCTCTGGGCTGTCCCAGGCCAGTCATTGTTCTGATATGTGCCAGTGGTTCAGTGAAAATTAGGTAAAGGTACATATTTGTCTCAGCAAAACAAACTCTTCTTTCACTGCTATATATAAGTCACAGGGCCTGTTCATCCTGAGAGACAACTATCCTCCTACACAAAATAACAATATAGTTACCGTTCATCAAAGAATTATATTGTGCAAGGCACCATTCTAAGTATTTTTTTTGGTATGAATCTTCTCAGCAACTGTATAAAAGACAGAAACTGCCACTGTCTCTATTTTACAGATTCACTCATTCCCAAATCTACCCAGTTTGTAAGAAGCAGAGCTGAGATTCAAACTCAGGCAGTTTGTTTTCTGAACATATCTTCAATCGCTACCTTGTATGTGCTGTGCTTCTGTGCTGACTGAGCCTGATTGTAAAGTATTGAGCTATGATCTCATCACTTGTACTCATACTTTTTAGTTGAAACTGTACCCATGCATGTTTCTGAATACTGTATGTTTTCTGAGTACTGGGAAGGGGCCTGTGTACATGTCATGTGATATATTTGTTCATTTCTAAGAATAGAAATTATTTACTGAGCTCACAAGAAAGAAAAAAGAACGATGTAAGTAAAAAAAAAAAAAAAAAAGCATGCACCAGATGCCAGGTCTAAAGGAAGATGAGAAATGAAAGTAGTTAACCAATGCTAGAAGATGTGGACTAGGCTTTAGGCATTTTTATGTGCCTATTATCTAGCACAGTACCTGCCATATAGCTAATGTTTGATGTGTACTGGTTTAGCTCTTTATCAATACTTCCTGTAAGAAGTGATATCTGATCCAGATTTGCAAATGGGTAAGACTGTGCCAGAGCAATCCAAGCTGAGACACCAGGATGTACAAAAATCACAGCACCAGGAAGCAACATAGCTGAACTCTAAGTACTTCAGTTTTGCTAGATTAGTAAGTTAGAGATCTTGCCGGGGTGGACAATGGCCTTTTATGCCCAGCTGGAGGGCTAAGACTTCATACAATAGGAAACAGGGAGCCAAAGAAGCACTTTCAGCTGGGTGAAGCAAGATCAGAAGCGTTTGAAAAGTTGAATGTGGTAGCTGTGAAAAGAATAGTAGCTGGGAATTGAAATTTAAAGAAGGGAGTCTAGTCAGGAAACTCAGGCGAGAGAAGAAAGGCAGAACAAAATATCTGTACGTGTGTCCTTCTTTAGGAAAGATCCTTGCTGGGATTCAATTATTTAAGCAGAGATGTAGACTCCATGTTCTGCCGAAGGCCACGCATGAAACCAAAGAAGTTGCACTTCCCATAAAACACTTCAGAATATTGATATAGGAGGAGTAGATGTAATTCCCAAACCTGCTAGTTATCCGGAACTCAAGTTTGTGTGCTCTAAAATCGAAGAATGAATTCTAGGAACAACAGGTTAGGAGTAGGAAGAATTTATTTGAGAAGAGGCAGCTGCTGCCTGAGAGAGACAAGAGAGAAAGAACACCCGGAAAGTGGGTTGCCTGCCCACCATGCTTCTCAAAAGTGTTCTATGGGCCAAAGCCACGAGACGAGGCCCGTTCCGTGTGAGACAAAACTACAGCCAACTAGTCAGATCGCAAGTGCAGTCACTTAGGTACTATCGGTCCAACGAGAAGTCACAAAGAGGACACGATGTGGGACAAAACTATGGCCAACCAATAAGATTACAACAAGTGTAGTCGCCTAGGTAATATTCATTAAATGGTGAAGCATAGCATGTAGCAAGCTTACAAGGACTCAGTAAGGATTTCTAGCAAGGATGGGTCAGCGATCATTTCTGGAAAGGGTGGATTAAGGTCTTGGTCCCCACTCAGGTGGTTGATACCTATTTAGAATAGCAAACACTGCTATTCATCTTTTGGGTAAGCACACAGGTGTAGTAGTTCCTCTTCCTGTACAATTCTGGGAATGTGTTTAGATTGTCCTCCTTGCTGATTCCTCAAGGGAGCTAACTGCCTCCAAGACATCTCGTTAACTTACCTATCTACAATGGTGTGATTCTCTCAACATTTTCTTTTCTCTGCCAGTACTAGGAATTGAACCATGCACTTTATTTATTTATTTGTTTGTTCATTTGTTTTTATCTTGCTTTGCTAAATCACTAAACTGCCAAGGCTAGACACAAACTTGAAATCATCCCGCCTCAGCCCCTGGAGTACTGGGATTACAGGTGAACACTACCATGTCCAAATGGAGAGTTGCACTCCTCTGTGCTGAGGTTTGGATCTTTCATGCCCCCAAAGACTACATGTGGAAGGTTTGATCACCAGATGTGGCACGTTGGGAGAGGGTAGAGCCTTTAAAATGTGGGGTCGATAGGAAGTCACTGAGGCTGGGGGTGTGCCTTCAAAGGAGCGGAGAGCTCTGCCCCTTCCTCTTTCTTTCTTTCACTTCCCCACCCCGAGGTGGATGGTTTGCTCTGCCGCATGCTTCTGCCAGGATGTCGTGTGCCTAAGCTCAAAGCCAAGAGGCCAGTCAGTCATGAATCGAAATCCTCAAAACTCTGAATCAAAATCAATCTTTCCTCTTTTTAAACTGATTCATCTCAGCTGTTTGTCTAGTCATGGGAAACTGATTAACAGACTAGGGCTGGAGCCACGGAAAAGAGATCAAGTCAGTTTGTAGCAGCAAGGGCCTAGATGTGTCGGCTGTCACACCACCCTTGACCATGTGCAGTTCATAAAATGGGGGGAGGTTAATGGGAAGACAGAGAAAAACACCATTCATCTCAGGGCTTTTCCCCTTCAATGTCTTTACCATTTGCCACCCCTCCCCCTCTCAGCGTGCCCTTCCTGACAGTAGTGCAAGGGGCTATAAATTCTTCCTGTTGAATCATGGTGTCACTCACAAGCATGGATAAGCTAGTTTCAGTAGCATCTTTTCCATTATCTGTGTGAGTTCAGGAAGTTATAGGGATCTTCACCACCACCACAGGTTGTTTCTTGTTTTTCTGGCAAAGCCCATTTTGCTACTGGATGCAGGGCTACTCTGACAAAACAGCTGAGTCCCTGAACATCTCAGTAGAGCTTAATAAGTAGTAGCATAACCAGTTCTTCCATCTACTCCAGAAAATCTGATAAATGAATCTATGGGGAGGCCCAGGAAACAGTATTTTTAAAAAGTTCCCAAGTGGTGCTAATGTTCATCCAATAGAGTTGAAGGGTAAGCTAAGTGAAAGAATACCACATGTATTCATGACCAAATAGGGAATTCCCCAGGACAGTCCCTAGAGGGAACACTTTTCCAACACATATCCTATCTCAGCTTCTCTTTAGTAACTTTGCTTAGCTACTACCTAGATTGACAAAACAGGAGAATTCCTATACCAAAAGGCATAGCACAGAGGTGGGTACCTTCCCCTGTTCTTGACTCTTCATGAGCCTGACTTAATAAACTCCCAGTATATTTAGATGGGATTGAATCTTAGGACATTATCTTTAAGGTACTGTTTAATCTCAACAAGTAAGAAAGTCTCTCTAAATTTTAGTTTCTTGACTTGTAATACAAAATATTTGGCTAGGTATGTGGTTCTCATAGTGCATTTTTAGAAGTTCTGATATTCTACCAGGAAGAGCGCACCAAATGATAGAACAGTGATGGCAAAACTTCTAGAGCTTCCAATGATAACAAACACCCCACTGTGGCATACGTGCCATAGGATCAGTTTTTATATTTCTAAATTCTCCAGGAATAGACTGAAGCTGCCACTGAAGTCTACAATCAACCACATAGTTTGAGGTCTGCCAAAGATCGTACTTACCAACTGCTACAGATTGAAGGTTATGTCCCCCCAAAAATCAATATGTTGAAATATAATCCCTCATTTGGAGACTGAGTCTCTGGGAGGTGATTAGTCATGAAGATGAAACCCTCATGAATGGCATTAGTGCTCTAAGAGACCCTGACTACTTCCTTCCTCTTCCTGCCATGAGAAGGTTCAGCAAGAAAATGGCTATCTCTGAACTAAGAAGTAGACCTCATCAGACATCCAGTCTTGGATCAATGTCTTGGATCTTATTTCCCAGCCTTCAAAACTGTGAGAAATAAAATTTTGTTGTTTATATGCCACCTAGTCCTTAGTAGTTTTTAACAGCAGACCAACTGGACCAAGACACCAATTTTCATCTAATCAGGTCTTGCAAATGAGCTACTTGTGGGCCAAACCCAGCACACAGACCTGTGTGTGTGTGTGTGTGTGTGTGTGTGTGTGTGTGTGTGATGAATTCTTTTTCTTTCCTTGATATTTCTTGGTGACTTTTGAATTTTGAAGTAAAAGATAGTTCTCAGAGAACCAAAGTAGTGGAATAGCTATGAGCAGCAAAATACAGCCTCTCCAGGACCTGGAGTCTAATGATTTGGTAAAGAGCAAAAGAAGAAGCAAATCTCCAGGAACTGGGGAAGGACTGACAGGAAAATTAGAAACTATAAAGAAGCTAGAGAAGTGGTATACAATGCAGAGAAAAGAATGAAACAGTGTGGAAAGTCACAAGGTAAGTCTCCAGGGTCAGGAGCTGTAACAGAGAGAGGCAACTGACCACACCAGCCATGCTCTTCTCAAGAAAAGGCCAGGGAAAATGTAAACTGCAAAAACAGAGTGAGGTTTTACTCCAAAAGTGACTCCTTCCATGGTAAGTGAGAATTGGAGAAGAAATCTAGTGTAGTGCCCCCCATGCTGCAAGAGAGTTTCAATCAGGTGCCATTTCAGGAAAAGGTCAATTATTTAAGACTGAGCCACAGAAGAACTACACAACCACTACAGGGTTCCCAGTGTAGCCTCCCACAGTGACTAGGAGAGAGCCACCACAGCAGATGGTCATGGGAATGGAACGGGCTAGACACGGATCCCAGAGAAGGCTGAGCTCAGGCTGGGAAGGACACAGGGCCCCACCCTCTGTGATGAGAAACTGGGTTCACCGCATGTGGTTTTCTGAAGTGCTGGCATTAAGTACAGCATTGTGCTTGAATCCTTACCACATTGCTGTCCTTCAGCACAGATCAGAGGTCAGATTACATTCCCCATCTTCCAATGTGACCAAACCTGAAGCAGACAGAGTGGCCTCTGGAACAGAAGGCACTTTAAAAATCCACAGGCTGGGCAGCTCGGTAGAGAAAACTGTGGCTTGATGATGTCAGAACTGTAGATCCTGAAAAGAAACCACTCATTCAAAAATACAGAGAAATTTTTTTGCGGTCATTTCATGTCTTATCTTTTTTTCTCTTTACTGCTTTTTTAGGTAGAAGTAGGAGTCTTTGACTTTTTCCTTTCAATTTCTCTTTTTTCTTGTCTGTTCTTTTAGATTACATTTATCTAACCATATTAATTTCCTTTTACTCATTAATAGAATCCCTTACCTCACTTTTCTTTCTTTCCTTCCTTCCATCTTTTACTTCTTAACAAATCAAATTTTCTTCTTTCATGCTCCCATTCCCCAACTCCTCTATCTTTATTATGATGAATATTAACTTTTGCTCATCTTTAGCTGACTATGCTATTACTATTGAATTCTCTTTCCTATGGTGAAGGGTGGTACATGATTGGTTTTTATGGTATGTCGATATCCAGTTTGTCTTTGATTTATTATTGTTGTTGATTTAGCTGCTATTGCAGAGTGACATAGTTGTTACTATTAATCAGTTTTCTCTCTATGTCAATATCCGGATACCCTGTGTCATTAGTAATACTGCGGTGCATATTCTGAACCAATTATGGTGCATTTTCCACTCCCAAATTAATGGAGGCTGTTAGACCTTGGGACAGAGGCAAAGGCCCATCATTAGCCACACCCAGAGTGCATCACTGAAAAGCAGAAACTAACAAAAGATATTTCCATATGAGCAAAAAAGTCTTTCCACTGTAACCACCCACAAACCTCAACACACACACATACACGAAAATGAGAAGATAAGGCAACAAGATGCCTATAAAACTTGCCAACTCTCCCAAAAGTGATCCCTAAATATTGGGAGGGGGAGGAAATAAAAAACCACATAGCTAAATCGTTTGAAGTGATAAAAGAGGAAATTCAAAAACAATGTGCTCAGCAAGCTCAAAGATGTAACTGAATGAATTATGCATTTTATAAACTAAACAATCATCAGGTTGAAGGAAGACACTAATAAAAAATTACATGAGCTAAATAAAACATCAATGACCAATTTAGCAAAGAATTTGAGTCCATAAAAAGATACCAAAGAGAAATCTAGAAGATAGAAAGAAAAAAATAAAGAGAAGAAATGACCAGTGTGAGGACAGAGTATGAGAACTAGAAAATAAAGCTGCTCTACTGGTGACTAAATCACCCACAGATACCTTCAAAAGAACATGAGAAATGGATCCAACAGCTGCTAGGTGATACAAAGATTAATCTAAGGTTCATTCAAATTAGTGAAAAATCAGACAGTACAAATGGTATAAAATCACTTATAGAAATAATAACAAAAAAATTTCTTTTAAATATAGAGAAAGAGGGGCAGGGGATATAGCTCAGTGGTTCCAGTACTGTCTTGCAAGTGCAAGGGCCTGGGTTTGATCCCCGGTAACCACATAACAATACTGGGCGTGGAGACTCGCCCAGCAGCAACCAGTACCACATACCACAGTGCCGGGCGTGGTGGCTCATGCCTGTAATCCCAGCACTCGAGAGGCAGAGGCAGGAGGATTGCTGTGATGTGAGTTGGATGCTGAGCTCAGGGCCAGCCTGAACTACAAAGCAAGACCCTGTCTCAAAATAAATAAATAAATAAATATAGAGAAAGAATTAAACACATAGTAAGTAAGGCATGGAGAACCCCAAGTAGCCAAGATCAGAAAGACTCTCCACAACATATCATAGTCAATATTCCAGAAGTTCACCTAGAGGATAGGATCTTAAAAGCTGTTATAGAAAAGCAATGAATCACTTATAAAGGTAAACTTATTAGAATTATAAACAACTTCTAATGTAAACTTGAAAGGCCAGGAAAGCTTGAGGTGTTTTAAGCCCAGACCCAGACCTGACCCAGACCAACATATCCTGCAAAACTACCTTTCAAAATTGATGAATAAATAAGGTGTTTCTACAACAAAAAGCACCTTAGAAATTTATGAGCACTGACCACTCTGAAAGAGTGTCCATCACATTCTATAAAAAGACAGTGAAAGCCAATGCCAAAAAGTAATAGAAGGAAGACACCAGGTAGGGTGAGCACATAAGCAGAAGTCAAAGGGAGAGAAAACCAGCAACAGAAAATTACGCAATGACAGGAATAAGTCAATATGTTAGAGCAATAACTTTCAATATGAATGGTCTTCATTTCCTAATCAAAAGACTAACAGAATGAATCAAGAAAGAAAACCCAACAATATTCTGCATACAAAAAACATATTCACTCCAAAAAGAGTGAATTCACAGAGTAAAAATTAGAGCCTAAGAAAACAACACCCTATGTGATATGAACTCCAAAACAAGCAGGAATAGCTATTCTATTTTCAGAACTTCAAGCCAAAACTGATCAGAAGAGGCAAAGAGGGTCATTACACATTAAGGAAACAATTCAACAAGAGTAGATAATTATAAACATATCCACATTAGATATCAGGACACTTAACTTCATAAAACTAACATTACAGGATATAAATGATCAGATAAGAATCAATACAATTACAATGAAGTCCTCAATAATATACTATCACAAATAGGTTAACTAGAAAAAAATCAATCACTTTCAATAAATGGATTTAATCGATGTATGGTGTCCCACTCAACAGCAGAACACACTTTCTCAGCACCACATGGGGCTTTCTCCAAAAGAGACGTATGAGCATCAGGGGTGTAGCTCAGTGACGCCGTGAGCCTACCCAGTAAGCACAAGGTCCTCATTTTGATCCCTGGTACCACACACACACAAAAGACATACGCTAGCCCATATTGCTTAAGTAAATGAAAATCATATCATACAAATTATCAAATCACAGTGCAATGAAACTAGAAATGAATGTGTAAGCAGCCACTAAAATTATACAAATGCAGGAAAATTAAATAATATTATCTTGAATAATCAACAAGCTACAGAAGAACTAAAAGAAGAAATTAATTCTGAGAATTAAATTATAATACAAGCCCAACATATCAGAACTAATTAGACACAGTCAAGACAGTCCTAAGAAGAAAGACTGGCCCACAAGAGAAAAGCAGAGAAAGCCCAAATATACAACCTAGTGGTACATTTCCAGGTCCTAGAAAAACAAGAACAACCCAAACTCAAAGTTAATGCCAGGAAGGAAATTATAACAAATCAGAGCAGAAATTAATAAAACTGAGATGAGTAAAAGAGTATGGAGAAGCAATGAAAGGAAGAGTTGGTTCTTTAAAAGAATAAAAAAAAACAATGAGCAAACCCTTAGCTAATCCTGAAAAATAAATACAAAGGAAAGACTCACATCAATACAACTATAAATGAAAACAGTGAAATCAAGTAACACCATCAAAATCTAGATTATTAATAACTACTTTTAGAACCTGTACTACAATAAATTGGAGAATTCAGAAAAAAAAGTATAGATTCACAGATACATATGAATTGCCAAAACTGAACCAATAAGGTAGGTATATATATATGGGATATGTATAGGAAAGGAAAAAGTCAAATCACCCTTACTTGTAATAATATGATATGAAAGCACCTTTGTCACCATTGCTCTGAATAATATGTAAAACACTACTGCCATTAGGAAGCTTCTCCTAGCAACCCCTTGACAGGGTCTCGCTTTGTGGTTCAGGCTGGCCCTCAGCTCAGCCTCAAACTCACATCACAATCCTCCTGCCTCTGCCTCCCGAGTGCTGGGATTACAGGCGTGAGCCACCACGCCCGGCACTGTGGTATGTGGTATTGGTTGCTGCTGGGGTGAGTCTCCACGCCCAGTATTGTTATGTGGTTACCGGGGAATTGAACC
>PVIR01033164.1:0-18187 GCA_004026965.1 Petromus typicus | reverse complement strand
CTATATTTTAACATTAACATAGTGTTAGGAAATGATGGTGTTTAATAAGTATTGGTGGCATGAAAGAAGAAAGGAATTATAACCCATTGGTTAATTTTGTTCTTGGAACAAACACAGAAGGCTGAGATCTAACCTAATTCAAGTAGAAAAGATTTTCTGGAAAATGTTACCATACATAGTATCTAAAAATGCATAGAATTTCATCACATTACCAAAGACACCAAGGACGAAATAAAACAGCCTGAGTGAGCTCCAGACCCAGGTGGATCCAGATTGTGTCAGTCTCTCCTCTCTGTAAATGAGAAATATTGGTCCTTCTCTCCAAAATTAGGAAGTTACTGCCAGCCACGTGATGGGTGATGGGAGCTTAAGAACTGGATGGAAACGAGCTTCTGGGAGCTGATTGGAGTCCACGTGATTCTGTGAGGTAGCCAGATATTCTCCCAGAGCCTTACCAAGAAAGACCAGCTTTGGCTGCCTCCTTACCGATAACTGGACTTTTGGAGATGGCAGAGCACAGAGGGACCAGAGTTGAGGGTTCTAGAAAGATAAGATGTGCTGCCAGGATCAGGAGGGCTGCTCATCTTCAGTATCTTGAAAATTAGACATAGGAAACTAAAGGCAACTCTACAGAGCCCGAGAGAAATTAGAAGGCTAATTAGAATGTCACAAACACACACCAGATCTGGGAGCTGGCAAGGATTACTGGGCCTGTCTACAGAAAAGGTTTGCATTCAACCCAGGTGCTGCTGAGGTCAGCTAATTTCCAAGAGCAGTAAATAATGTCTCGTTCATTGCCTTTCCCTGGCCCATCCATGCTAGTCCCCAACCCATGGTCAAACCAACAGCTATGTTCTCTATATTCATAAATTTTGATTGTTCACAATTTCATTCTTTGTGTCTAGTAGGAACTTACAGCTTTACCTGTGTGGAATCTAAGCTCACCAAGTAGCCCTTTATTAATAGCTATTCTAATTTACTATCTCTCTGAACTCCTCCACACATTGTCATTCAGAAGAAGATCAGGCCTCTTGCCTCTGCAAAGAACAGGTCTCAAACGAGAAAAGAAACAAGATTTTGACTATCTATAATGTACTCTCCTAGGTGGCAGAAATAGTGGAAGCAGGAAAGACATGATTACCCTCATGGGGCAGAAAGATAGAGAAGACTGGGCCGGGGAGTTAGCTCAGTGGTTCCGGCGCCTGTCTTGCAAGCACAAGGGCCCGGGTTCGATTCCCGGTAACCACATAACAATACTGGGTGTGGAGACTCACGCCCAGCAGCAAATCAGTACCACATACCACAGTGCCGGGCGTGGTGGCTCACGCCTGTAATCCCAGCACTCGGGAGGCAGAGGCAGGAGGATTGTGATGTGAGTTTGAGGCTGAGCTCAGGGCCAGCCTGAACCACAAAAGCGAGACCCTGTCTCAAAAAAAACCTAAAAAAAAAAAAAAGAAAGATAGAGAAGACTGACATCAGACATTCACATGAAGTATGACTAGCAAGATAGAAGTACAAGGTACTATGAGTAGACAAAGACATAAATGGGTAGGAACTAAGGAAGGAACTCTCAAGAAATAATCTTAATTAGAGATCTGAGATTAAATGAAGGAGATGGAGGAAAGAAGATACAGAAAAAGAATTTAAGGCATTCATTGCAGAAACCATAGGCATAGTCACAATATCACTGGCAATCTGGAGCCTACATGATCATGCAAGCTGATGGAAGTCAATTGTTAGTATGTCTTCTGATCTCTGAGTTCAGTGATTTTTCATTGGTACCTTCTTTTTTTTTTTTTCTGCACCGTGGATCAAACTTGAGCCCTTGTGCTTCCAAGGTAGTTGCAGTACTTGAGCTAAATCATTGGCTTCATTGGCATCTTGAAATCAGTCTTGTTTCAAATATTAACAAGGGGGAAACTTGCTAATGCTATAGAGTTGCCAACTGCTAGACTGGCCATATTCATCTAGCTGCAAACCCTTTTAAGGAACAGACAGTATAGTAAGGTTGGAACACAAGGGGATAAAAGATAAAGTGGAAAGAGATGAGACTAGAATTAGACCTTTAGGAGTAGAGCCTGAACATAAATATTTTTTTCTTTCCCTCTGAGGTAAACATCAAACCCAAGGCCTTGAGCCTGCTAGGTAAGCACCCTACCAGACCAAGATATTTAATTCAGCTTAGCAGAGTCCACCTTCTGATCTCAAATGATCACATGCTGCCCACAAGCAAAATACATTCACTGCTTTCCACCATCCCCAAGAGTCTCCTTCTATTACAGCACCAGCTAAAAATTCAAACAAACATTCATCACCTAAATCAGTTCTAGGTAAAGTTAAGCCTTCTCCGTATAAATCCATTCAGTGCAACCCCTGGAATACAATTCCTCTCCATTTATGGACCTATGAAAATAAAGAAATAAATTATTTGACCCAAAATACCCAGCATACAATGGTGGAGAGGGCACAGAATAATAGCTATAAAGATTCTAGTTGATTGAGAGCAGTGAGTGGAAGATAAAAAGGAGTCTGGTTTTCACTGAGTCAAGTCTTTCTTAACTAGGTGTTAAGCCCGAGAATGCTCATGCTTGGTGCTTAGCCCCACCCCATGAATCACTTTCCCTTTTCACAAAAGATAACATCTGGGCAGTTTTGCCAGCATGATTCCAAGCCATAGAACTTTCAGTGCCCAAAAGCCTCATTTAATTTTACAGTTTCCCTGTGCCTTTTAGTTCAAGCTGTTGGTCTTTATGATGAAACAGGTTTTTTTTGTTTGTTTGTTTGTTTTGTTTTTTTGTTTTTTGTTTTTTGTTTTGTTTTTGTTTTTTTGAGACAGGGTCTCGCCTTGTGGTTCAGGCTGGCCCTGAGCTCAGCCTCAAACTCACAGCAATCCTCCTGCCTCTGCCTCCCGGGTACTGGGATTACAGGCGTGAGCCACCACGCCCGGCTATGATGAAACAGTTTTTTAAAGAAACTTGTGGTATTGTGTGGATTCACTAGGATTGGCTCTATTTTTTAAAAAGCCATTTCCAAATCTTTTTCAAGCGAATCCATTCTCTGTCCTTAGTGTCTGCTGCCTCTTATTCTCCAAGAGACACTCTGGTTGGATGAAAAGAAATTTAAGTGTGTATGTACACATATACGCATTCTTTGAAAGTAATGAACACTGATCTTTTCAGTCTGTGATGGAATACTCTGATCTTTTTATAATCAATATGACATATACTCTAATTTTTTAGTTTTATCAAATTTTAGCAAATTCAGCTTTCACTCTACATAAACTTCCTTGATGAGGAATCTTTTGATCTCAGTGTCTTTGACCATCTGGAGAGGATGAAAATTTTCAGTCTTAGGTTTTGATTACTTTCATTCAATAGGACTTCCCTCTCAATGTATCTCTCTCTTCTCATATTTTACTATAAATAATAGGAAGAAACTAAATGATACCTTCAATGTTTTGCTTGTAAATCTCCTCAGCTATCTATCTTGTCATTTATAAATTCACTTTCACATAACTGCAGAAGACAATTTTTCCTAAGTCGTCATCATTACGACTCATAATAGCTAAATCTTGGAGATATTCTTTATACTCATCAACAGATGAACAGATAAATAAAATGTAGCATTATACACAGTGGAGTACTACCCAAGACAAACTTTACTTATTTGTGCAAAAATGGATGCACCTTGAAACCAGAGTGTTAACTGCAATAAATCAGACACACAAGTTTAAATATCATATCACTTCTCTTATTTGAGAAATTAGAGAGCAAAATAAAAGAGAGATAATAGGAAGAACTGAAACAGATTTTCTCAAATGAGAAGGGGACCAAGACATGGAGGGAGGAGAGATGGAGGGAAAAGGGACAAAAAAATAAAGATCTGCTATGCACATATACCTTCTACCTTTAAGAAATATAAATATTGCATACTGCAAACATGTAATAAAAATTTAAGATAAGAAAAATAGACAAATAAATAAAATTTCAAACTCTGGGCTGAGTCTGGAGATTCAGTAATTCTTACAAATTCCCCAAGGTACTAGTAAAAAGATCACATACCTTTGAGTACTGAGATTCACAGCACTTTCATTATGTCCCCCTTTGATTGTATCTCTGAATGTACATTAGATAACTGGCTATCAACTATGTCTCCTCTCATATATTCTAAGTACCTTCAAGGCAGGAATCATTCATCTATTTTTTCTTTATAGTCTGCAGTTTATTTCACATAGCATCAGCACTTGGGGGATACTAATTGTTTAATGGCTGTATTTTACATAAAAGAATGATGCACAGATCCCGTACAGAGCTTGTTAAGTGTGCTTATTTGAGATGGCATGTGGAGGCAAAGAGGAATTACACACAAAATTGGGCAGAGAGGCTACCAGGGATCAAAAGGGGACAGGAAAAGTAATTGTAAGTCTATATCTTGGATGAAGTCTAGAAAAGTCAGGATCAAGAAACATCTTAAGAGGATCAAACCAGGAGGCAGATGTACATGCCAAGAGAGGGAGAAAAATGTGTCAGAATCTCTAAGACTGCCTCTGTAGCTATCAGGAGAAGCTTTCTTTTAGGGATATGCTAGCATGCTTGCCAGAACAAAGTCCAAAGAATTTCTTTAGCTGAGATCTGGGTACTACCCTTTTCCCATTTTCTAGCCAAGCAAAGAGACTGGCATGGCCTCTGAATTACCAACTCAATAAGGCACCAAGAACATAGACTGCAGTAGTCTCTTGTGTGTCTGCCCATTTCTGTGTCTCTGCTTCTGAGAATAGACCTTGGCAACAGGGAGCTCCTTTTTGGCTCAGGACATCCGCCTTTGCTCAGATTTCTGAGGTCCCAGGAATGTGGGACTGAGGAACCACAGAAAAGCAGGTATGATTTGACACAGTTCACTCTAAGCAAGCCTGAGCACTCATGACATTCCTCCCATGAGATGAGCAGCCATGAATTCTCGAGCAGACACTGCCAGCAGAGTATATGGAAAATAAGACAAGTCTGGGGTGATGGTTAGAAGTCCAGGATCCTGACTTCCCATACCTTCTCTGCTTTGGCTTCCTGTATATCCTTCCCCAGGCCAGTTCTATTAGCTTTTCTTTGTTTCAAGTGATAGAGTTAAGACCATACAGCCTCCAAGCGCCTTTCTAGCTCATACTCTTTTGGAATGGTGGCAAGACATGGAATGAAATTTATGGTCCCTCTCATCTTTGTCCATCTTGCCTGTCCTGGGATATGTTAACCCACATCATGACCTGATCTGTCCTCTTCAACACAGGGACTGAGGCCTGTCTTCTCATCACCTATTTTTATGCTATTCTCAAGGGTTTTTTTCACTTTCTCTATTAAGGTGCTGATAGAAAAGATGATCCTGTCCTAATCTTAGAGATGTATTTAAATGGAATGCACCATCACAGGACCCTCAAAAGGCCCATTAAGAGAATGGGCCAAGCCGAAGTGGCAACTCGATAGACTGAGGCTAGACAAGGAAGAGATGAGCCTCCCAGATAAATTGCAAGGTGCCTTTCCTTAGAGAAATTTCAAGAGACAACCATTCTAGTCTTTGAAGAGTACTGGAAGTTTAGCTGTGGACAGAAATGGCATATGACTTTCTCTGATTCAAGAGAGGTTGCTTTTTCTGTGATTCTGTAATTTTCTGGGTGAAGTAAAAGTCTCCTCAACTTTCTTCCCACACTTCATGCCCCTGGAAACACCACCAGCCCAACTTGGGTGAGAAATGAAGCTTCTAGAGGCCAAAGGACAGGCAGTAATCAAGCCATGGTAGCTTTGTCCCACATGCTCATTGAATGAGTGAATATGAGCATACTGATGCACAGTGTGTGTGCCTGCACTTCACAGAGGACGAAAACATAAGGTGTGACTCTTGTCTAACTCTTTCACTAAACTCACGTTGGGCAGGTGGAAAGGTCTTATGCAATTTTCCTTCTCCAGGTTTTTTCTTAAAATGAAGGGCATTGACTCAGCAAGGCCACATTATTAACGTAGGTCATAGATGACCTTCAAGAGCTAGAAGCAAGTTGATGTTTGTGAGCAAACGACTCATCTACCTTTCATTACAGTCTAAAATGATGCTTCTACATTCTTGTTTTCCTTTAAGATTGCACTCTGTCCCATGAATTTTCAGAGACACTGAAGGGTTAAATAAGAATGTGAAGCAAATTCTTCAAATATGTGAAGCAAATTCTGAGGCATGTTTCATCCCTCCAGATTCTGTCACTTATTAATGTTATTCCCGGGACAAGGAGAGCATAAAGAATTTGTATCGGAGCTGACATGTTTTCTATGTGGTGATCTTCCAAAAACTTCTGGATATTATTGGATTGTAGAACATTACATTAGGAGTAGTAGACAATGATGTTCTGGCATTCATTCATACTAACTTTTGAGAACTAGTTATTAAATTTTCAGAAATATTGAGCCAGTTTATAAACACCACTGTGCCATACAAGTTATGTAGAGTTACAGTTGAATTATGTTTCAAAAGATAATGCTCAAACTCATTATTTCCTATTTATTTTACTACTTCCTAGTACCATATGTGTTCTTATCATATGTATCATAGTATCATATGTGTATTGATCATATGTGTATTATATGTGTATCATATGTGTATTGTCTCTAGTATCTATGTGTCATCTCTAGTATCTAGTATCATATGTGTATTATCAAAGAAATATTACAGAATATTGAACTATTCACATTTCTTCTCAATGTTCATTAAACGATGTCACACTGGCACCTTGAATTTGACTATGTAAATATTTATACCACAGAAATTAGCGAAGATTACACATCAGATCTCAATTGTTGTTTTCTTTTCTGTATTGCTTAGACTTAAAATGGTAAGTCTGACAGATTTTACTGTCTCTAGATAGTATGGAAAAAATACTAACGATGGTTATTAAGCTGAGAGTGCTTCACATCTGCAGCAGATACATGGTAAATAGCATAAAAATTGAGGGACTAGCCTTTCAGTATTTTCCTATTGTTATCCAGTTCAACAAAGTCACTCATGTTATTGAGTAAAGTTAAATATATTTATCTTCATTGCTTCACTTTCATCTTATTTATGTAAATAAAAATTATTAAACAGTGCTCATGTCAAAACCATATTCTTTTATCAGTTACAAATGCAGATTGTCTATGGATATAAGTTCAAACATTAATAAATCAATAATATGCATTCTTTGAGTATCAATTGGTTATAGAATTTATGATAAATATTACAGTATTTTTATTTGCCTTCAATTGTATGCTATTATATCCTTTATATCAGTAAAATGTATAATAAACTTATAGACATATTTTTTCTTTCAGAAATCTAGTAAGTGAACATTTGCCAATATACTAGTAGAGCAGGGCCTTTGGAAGACTTGGTAGGGCTTCAGAGAAAGGGTATGACTTGTTCAAGATCACAGAGAGATAAAATATTTTACTTAAATTCATGTTAAAGGGGTACTAGTTCTTATTTGAATCATACATTTGTGTGTCTCTTTCTAATCTGATACACAGAAAAGGTTCAAGATATAGTTGTCTTCCCAGTTGAAGATAAGATGTTCCACTGGCCTCAGAGCTGCTCAGAAAAAGCTGCCTTTAGGATAGGGAGCACTCAATTCAAGATCACTGCAGGGCCTGTCTTGTGACTAACCTCTTCCTCTTTTTTCATCACAATTTACAGCCTTGCACATAAATTGGTAAAAAGGGAAGGTGCTGTGAGGGGTCTCACTAAGAGGTAGTAGGGACAAGGGTATGAGTGGGGAGCTTGCAGCCTCCTTACCGCAGAAGGCAAAACCCCAACCCAGCTCTGGATGAACGCTCCAAAAATAGTTTAGATCACCTCAGGCAGACACATCACATACGTACACAGGCCTGACTGAGCCTAGCACTTGTTCTAGCCTGAGTCTGATGAGAGTTTAAAAGATAGATAACATCTAACGGTGCTGTTTTGACAAAAGCTTAGCAGTATCTGCCAAGTTTTCAACTGCACATGTGTACCCATTATCTAACAATACACTTCCAGGATGGTGTCTTATTGAGATGAATAAGCACACAGGATTATTTCAATATTGCAATAGTAATGAAAAGTCAGAGAAAAAGCCCCAAGTATCCATAGATAAGAATTAGTCATATAAGTTATAATACATAAATATAATTGAAAATGACAGTGAAAATAATGAGAAAGATGATGTGAAAAATAAGGCAAAAGGACACAGAGAAAGGAATTTAAAAAGATAAAAGAAATGAATGATCTGATGAATTAATTTCATTATCCCTTAATGAATAACATTTTGTAATTTTAAAAAACAACTATGATTTAGAATATGAAAGGCCTGCTTGTGGTAAGCTCAGGTTCCTTCATATTTTGAATTATTTCTGCTTTGCCTTCTTTCTCTGAACACATATATGTAAAAGAGATGACTGACAATTATGTTGAGTATATAAATATTTTTAAAACTTATTACAGTAAATGTCACATTGAAAAATGATGAGACATGTGTGTTCAAAACAAAGAGGAGTATTTTGAAGCCAATGGCAATGTGTCTTTCACTGTAATGATTTTTTTATTTAAACATTCACTATATTTTTTAATCAATCCTCACTGATCAAATGTTTATGGAAATTTCTTCCGAATAAAAGCATCCCAGTGTGCCCTCATCCACCTTATTCATTGGATTGGGCACTGTGCAGCTTCCGGCTTTTCCTCAAAGTCAAAATGACCATGAAAGGTAACATATCAAAATGACTCAGGACTTCAAGGCGACCAAGACACCCACGAAAGATGATTTCCTAGAACTGCTTCAGAAAGTAAGTCAGAATGATGGGTAATAAGTGCGTTCAAAATAAGGGGGAGTGCTTTAATGGCTTTTAATGTCAACATGCCTTTCGCTGTCATAAATTGTTTTAAATGTAAACATATTTTGATTACACCTCATACATATATACATATAAAAATAGATATTTTATTTTCTCTCAATACTTTGAAGATACCATTTTACCATCTTCTGTCTTTCAGTGTTCTTCTTAAGAAATCAGTTGTCAGTTTAACTGATATTTATCTGCAGGTTTTCTGCAGATACTCAATGTGAATTTCATTGTATTAATTTTCTTTGGGATTTGTGGGGCTTCTTGAGGGGGATTTGTGGGGCTTTGAAATGTCACAAACTCTCATAAGTTTTGGAAAATTCATGTCCATTATCCTTCCAATATCCCTCTTCTTCCATTCTTCCCATTTCTCCTTAATTAGTTGACAGTATATTTCACACCGTCTGCCAAGCTTTTTAACTTTTATATCATCATTTTTATTTCTTTGTTACACTACTAAATGTAGGCAATTTCTTTAAATCTGTCTTCAGAATCACTAATTCTGTCTCTGCTTTAGTATTCTGTTCAATCTACAAATTGATTTTTAAAATTTTAATTATTATGGGTTTTGCTTCTAGAAATTTTATTTGGTTTGCTTCTCAAACGAACCTAATAATTCTCTGGACTATGTTTGGTTATATTTGCTATAGACTAAATGCTTGTGTACCCCTAAACCAGAAGGGTGGGGACTAACACCATTAGAAGAGGAAAGGCCCAAGAGCAAGTCAGTCATGCTCTCTCCCTCTCTCTCTCTCTTTCTCTCTTTCTCTCTGCCATAAGAACACAGCAAGGAATTAACCATCTGCAAACCAGGATGAGAACTTTCACCGGATACCAAATCAGTTAGCACACTGAACTTGGACTTAACAACCTCCAGAAGGTGGAGAAAATAGACTTTCATTGTTTAAGCCTTGATATATGATATTTTATTATGGTATGCCCAAGCTTACTAATTTAACATAATTTTTATTTTAAAATATTAGAAAAATCTATTTGGAAACTAATAATTGCTGTATCTATATTCTATGTGGGTCTGAATTTTAATTTCTCATTCCTAATCATTTATACTTATGATGATTTCTCCCATGTATATTTTGTGAATTTTTAAACTTTTTATGTTCATTATTTCTTGATCACTGAAAACTTTTATTAGCCCAAGTTTGTCTCCTAGAGTTAATTTACCTTTACTTTTTCTTTCTTTCTATTTTTTTTTGGCCTGAGAACATGACCAGTTTATGAAAACTTTATAAGTGAATTCTGTATTTAAGGATATTTCTTTCTGCATATTTATTTTAGCCTCATTTTTCAAATTTGCTCATGCACTTTAAATGCTGCTTGATCAGATAGATAGACAGACAGAAAGACGCTGACTAATATTAATCTATTTTGGAAATTAGTATTTTATCTCATGGTGAGAGGTATGGAGCTTTTTTAAATAAAAGATAACTATCTCCAGGGTGTGAGAAGTAGACAGGCACATACTCACAGGAAGATTTTCAAATAATTGCTCCAAGGTACCTCATAAAATTGTAAAGCTTAAAGTAAAACATTATCTTTGACATTTTGAAAATCTGAAGTTTCAGATCACACATCTTTCATGTTTTTAGGGGTACAGATATCTTTGCAGATTATGTCCTTACAATTCATAAAGGAGGAAAGCTTTCCCAGTGTAACCTCTTCCTGTGATTTATAAAATGTATGTCCACATTCTCTCTATATTAAACTTATCTAATTTAGTCTAATCATTCTTACATTAGAGTTTTGTTTACTCATAACAGACAATATCTGTGAGTCATTTGCTTAAAGTTTAGTGCTAACTGATTTCCAGCATTAATATCTTGTGCTTAAGAAGAAAGACCTCAAAACTTTACAAGTCCTAAATTAGCTGTTTTTCAAAGACATAAAGTGAAAAAATTATAATTATGAGTAAAATGTTCCTCACAAAAGAAAGGAGGAGAGGAGCAAGATGGTCATCAGTAACAGTTCAGGTTGGCCGAGTTCTGTCATGTGACCTCTCCTTATCCATTCAGTGGTCTCAATGAACACAGAAAATCCATCGCTTCATGTTACTCATAACACTACCTTTGAGGGCTACCAAGCCATTGCCACTTTAGAACACCAGATTGGGAGAATGCAAATGTTATGCTTCTGATCTAGGTCTCCCAGAAGTCTCATGTGTCCAGATGTGGAGCTTTTGTAAGGTGACTGGATCATAGGAATGCTGTACTTGATTGTGCTATTAGGCAGTAGGGTTGCAAGAGGTGAGTTACTAGGGCTGTGTCCTGGAAGAGTGTATCTCCCTCCCTGGACGACCCCTTCACTCTGCTTCCTGGAGATCCTTCCACTATGCCTTTCCTGTCTTGGAGCCAACTATCGATTGACTGGTCTAAAAACTATGAGCCAAAATGAACTTCTCATTCGTTATGATACAGGTATTGGGTATTTTGTTAGAGCAGTGAGGGGAGAGACCAAGATAGTGGATTTGAGAGTAGATTTGTTTCTGCTCAAAGGCATGCACTCTCTCTCCTCTAATATGAAGCATAAACTTAGCACTTTCCCTATAAGTGCAGGCTTCAGACCTATTTCTGAGGCTATCCTTGCTCAAGAGTACCTGAACCTCACTAAGTATTCTAGTTGAAAACTCATCCTAATGGAGTGCAGGTTCTTCTCCACCCAACTTCATTCCTATTAAATGTTTTGTTGTTGTTGCATGGTAGTGGTATTCTTTTTTCCTGGAACGAATATAAATCTGTTGAATATCTGTAAAAATGTTACATCTGTATAAAATAACTTACAAATACAATGTGACTTCCAGAGCCTCTTCTATTACAATAAACAGCAATGTCCTAAAGTTCAACAGAAAAGGTAAGTGGTCAAGAAATCTAAAAATAACTCCATGGTATAAATCAAAATAAATAATATATTGAAAAACAATACTTGTTATGTACCGTGGCTATAAGACAGAAGTATATAGTTGAGGAGCAGAATAAAAATGTACAAGTAAACTTAATTATTTTATAGATAAGAGGCAAATAGAGATAGATGACAGATAGATAGATGATAGATAGGTAGGTAGACAGATAGGTAGTAGATGAGAAAGAGGAGAGAGAAAGAATTAGTGCTTATGGTGACTTGAAAGGACTTAATTATCCATTATGCACAATAGGCAAAGTTCTGATATCCATAAAAAGTTTCAATTTTTAACATAAGAGAAGAAAGAAGAGTAATAATAATTAGCACATAATGCTTAATGAAATCTAGCATATATATGTCTTTATAAAAATGCAGTTATAAAATATAATTGTTTTTATGGAGGAAGGCATCTATGAAAATCAAAGTGCCTATGACTCATGAAAATCATAATGTGGTCCTGGCTTGAAAATCTTAATGTTCTCTATTCAAAATCCCTGTCATCCTCACCATCATCCTTAAGCTATCAAATAAACATACAGGCTAAATTAAAACAAAACAATGTGCTTGCTATAGAAATGCAACTGCAAGACAATTGGTGTGCAATCTTACCAAAGTTGTGCCCTGATCATTTCAGATAGATTCTGAGCCTGCCACTACATTATTACTTTAAGGAAAAATGAAATTATATCCAAATTTTATATTTAAAATATAAATTTACTAAATATTGTAATCTGAGTAAATTACACAGACTAAAACTAAGAGTTTTTATGTTTACAAATAAGAACTAAATTTTGACTCTTTAAGAGTTTATAATGAAAAAGATCAATAGGTAAGTTCTGTACAAGAACAAACAGTAGTGAAAAAGTATTCATCTTAAAGAGAAATGGACTATATGAATACTCAGGTTTTTTTCAGATAGTAGAAATTAATTATATGTATAGCATTTTAAAATACATTCTAATGTACAAAAATACCGTGTATTTTCCTATATCTAAGTAGACAAAGACATAAACAAAAAATTAATTTGGCCAGGAGAATTTTATAATAACATTGGTGTTAGAAAATTAGCAGTGAAATTGATAAGTATTTACTCTTGTGACAGTATAGGAACAATGTATTGAAAAATGATCACATCCTATGATCCAATAATTTCATTCACCATAGTTTAAAGTAAAGAGGTTGTTATGGCTTATATTTACATATCCCCCCAAAGCCTCACACGCTCATAGATGGGCTTTTCAGAGGTGGCATGTTCTAGGATATGTGGTGCTGGGATTAAATTGTGTGTTGGTGGATTTAAATTCTACAATGCTTGGATTAACAGAGTGTGATTACTAAATTAGTCCATTGATTGGTAGATTGGTAGTTCTGGATGTGGGCAATGGGAAGACCCACCTGGGTGTGGAAGGCACCAACCAAAAGGTGAGTAACTTGGAAGGAAGAAAAGCTGTCTGGCTGCTTGCTGCTGCTTCTTAGCTCCTTCACTGCCTGCTGCCTTCTTCTCACCATGAACTGTTTCTCCTCAGTGATGCCCCTCTGCCACTGCCACCCTGCCTCGGAGCCATCCAAGTATGGACTAAAACCTCTACAGTGAGCCAAGTAAGCCTTTCTTCATTTACTTTGGATATTGATATTCTGTCTCAACTATGAGAAAAGTAACTAAGAGAGATCATTCAAAAGGATAGCAAATTTCTATGCATGAGGGTCTTCACTGTGACATTATCTATAATAACATAAACTGATAGCAACCTAAGTGTTCAACAACATAAAAAGTAAAAACAGTGAGCAAACTGCAGTACATTAACTAGGTAGAATAGTCTGCAGTTATCATTATTAAGAATAGAAAGGACTGTAAAAGAGTTGTTCAAAGTACCATTTTAAGAGTAAACTATCAAGGGGCCGGGGATATAGCTCAGTGGTTCCGGCGCCTGTCTTGCAAGCACAAGGACCCGGGTTCAATCCCCGGTAACCACATAACAATACGGGGTGTGGAGACTCACCCCAGCGGCAACCAGTACCACATACCAGTGCCGGGCGTGGTGGCTCACGCCTGTAATCCCAGCACTCAGGAGGCAGAGGCAGGAGGATTGTGATGTGAGTTTGAGGCTGAGCTCAGGGCCAGCCTGAACCACAAAAGCGAGACCCTGTCTCAAAAAACCTAAAAAAAAAAAAAAAAAGAGTAAACTATCAAATATATGCATGCTTTGATTAGAGCTCTGTAAAATATGCTGACATATAAATAAGAACTTCAAGGAAAAAGAAAGATAGATTGTACTTGCTCCAGCTCCTTCTCTTTAAAAGTACAAAGTTGCTGAAATTTCTCTGTTACATCTACACACCCCTCTGTTTGCCTTGTTCCATCTCCTTTTCTCAACTCTTCCTTACTCATTTATTTAATGAATTAATTCCAGTGTACCACTGTCACTTAGAAAGTCAACAGATTTGTTAACATGCAGATTTTATTTATATGAAGTACAACTAGACACACAAATGAGTAAGACCTGGATCCTATGCTCAAGGAGTTCACAGTTTATACATACATAGATGCATAATTTGATTTGCAATATAGGGTAGAAGTTCATGTGATAATTGAGAACAAAAAGAAGCTAAGCAGGAAAAGAATTCATAAGAGTCAAATATTTTATGTCATCAAAGTGACCACACACACACACACACACACACACACGCACACACACACACACACACACACACACTCACTGGTGCTAGGAATCAAACCCAGGGCCTCATGCATGCGAGGCAAGTGCTCTACCACTGAGATACCCCTCCAACCACCTTCGAATGGATTTGCATTTAACAAGTGCTTGAGAAATTTGTTTCTTTGATTACTCCCTTACCTCCACACCACTCATTTATCTTTTTTTGGCTGCTCTGCCAATAACATCAAAATGCTCACATTTCCCTTATATGTAAAAATCAAAATTTAATTCCACACTCCCCCTTTGTCATCTCTATTGTTCCCTCTTTCTGGCTCCAATTCCAGACTTACTCTTTCTAATTCCATAGTTACCAGTTTCTGTTTCCCTCACTGTCATTCAACTTACTATGAAAACTAAAACCCCAAGAAAAATTAAGATTGCCCAGGAAAATGTGTAGCCCATGGCATCCAGGTAGAAGAGAATAGCTGAAAACAGCAGGGTGAATGCCGTGTGCTCAGATGAGAGAGCGGGCAGTGATGAGTTCAATGGACAAGGACAGAACCCAGACCTGGGGATGTGGGCAGGAACCCCACCAAGTGGCCTGGAAGGTGGGGGTAGAGTTTCTAGTTTGTTTTAAGAAGGATAGGAAGACATGAGACAGAGGCAGGAGGAATGAAGCCTTCAGCTCTGGAGTCACATAATCTAGTTGATGTTTCTAAAAGATCACTCCAGTTGGAGAGTAGACACCGGGCTGATGGGTCAAAGGATGAAAACAGACACCACTATGACCTGCAGAAGAGATTTTCATGGCTTGGATTGAAGTTACTGCAGTAGGTATGGAGAGAAATGGATAGATGTAAGACATACTTTGGAAAGAGAACCAATAAGTTGCTAGTAAATTGTAAGGATTAACATTAAAGAAGGACTTGATATGTTTGACTTGAGAATCTGAGTGGTTGAGTCCTTTACTGAAATAAGCAATCCTGCA
The DNA here is from genome assembly GCA_004026965.1 of Petromus typicus. Lineage (NCBI taxonomy): Eukaryota > Metazoa > Chordata > Mammalia > Rodentia > Petromuridae > Petromus > Petromus typicus. The sequence goes on along the minus strand of PVIR01033164.1, from coordinate 2,747 downwards.
TTAGACATAAATTTGGAGGGGAGTTCATAAAAAGCTATACTAAAAATTACCACTCACAAGATTACCACAGGCCACACTTGGCACAGCTCCTCTTAGCAGGACAGAAGAGAGAAACCACGGTGTTTCAATAAGGCACATGATGGGTTCCTCTTCTGTTAGGGCCCTTGAGGTTGCCCCACAGCCAGTTCATTCAATTACCCAAAAGACATCTTCTCATCAAGTGATAGTCTGTATGCAAGAATTCTACATTTTCATCAGTCAAATGCAGGGGTTTCCCTAGATTCATAGAACTGTTGCCCAAATGATCCAATATCTCTGTAACAACTCCAAGAACAGAGCTTCATTTCCCAGAAAAGTGCATGGCAATTACAAGAATAACCACAGTTGGGGAAACTCCAAAGTATATTCTCTTACCAGGTATTTTGGTTTATTTACATACTTTCTTCTGCTCCAGCTTTAGATTCCAATCAGGAGTAACTTTTATTCTATGCAAATCTGACTAGTAACATATTTGACATGTTGCCTCTTTAGGTTCTAGAAGAATGCTTCTGTTTAAGATGGAGCACACCAGAATCTCTACCATAGCTGGTGGACAGTAGCTATAACATAGCTTCGATCAGATCTTATCTCTGACTTTGATATTGGGGCCTGAGATTCTATTGAGGATCACCCTCATGGAAATGAGTCCTGGCCCAACTGCACCTCCCATCTAAAAGCAGCTTGCCAGAACAAAGAAGGTCTTTTTTTCCTTCCACTTCCTTTTTTTCTCTTCCTTCTTTTTTTTTTTTTTTTTTTCTGGATCCTTTATCTTTATTGGTACATTAAATATACACATCATGATTGCACTCCATAATGGGGATTTGTACCAGTATAAGACACAACTTAATTCTCATTTTTTCCCATAGCCCCACCCACCCTACCACCCCCCCATATATATAAAATTTGTTTCCTTACTTTTTTGTTACAATCTCAACAATGTTGAGATTCTCTTCCTTCTTTTGCCTTTGATTCATATCTAACTAGCTTTTTCATGTCCTTCAGTGCACACGGATATGGTTTGAACAGGCCCTCCAAAACTCATGCTGTGATTGATCGCACTCTGGCAGTATTTGGGAACAGGGCCTTTAGGAGGTGACTGGGTTATAGCAGGTCTGGATTAGTCTGAGAGTGGCTTTGTTATCAAAGCAGATGCAACTGCCTCCCTGCTCCCTCAAGTGCTCTTGCCATGACATGTCCTCTGCCATCATATGACACAAAAAGAAGTCTTTCAACTGAGGCGGGCACTTTCACATTGGACATTTCAGGCTTCAGAAATAGATTCTATTTCTTTATAAATCTCTCACTATGGTACATCAATTGCAACATAAAATGGACTAAGACACTCCCAGATCCCAAGCCTCTCTGCAGCTAACTACAATCGCACCTGGCATCTGTAGTGGGGGCGATGGACTTACTGAGGAGGGAAGACCCACCCTGGCACAAACAAATAGTCCTGTAGCCTAGATGGAACAAAAAGGAAGGCAAAAGGAAGGCGGGAGCCTCCTACCTGCCATGCCATGAGCTGTTCTTCCTCTGCCATGCTGTCTGCCCTGCCCTGTAGCCAGCCAACTATGGACTGAACCTTCTACAAACTGGGAGCCAAAAACAAACCCTTCTTCCTTTATCTTCTAGGTGTCAGGTATTTTCTCCCAGTAACCAAAAGGTAACTAAAGCCAAAGTAGAGTGTGTATGGCTCTGAAAATCCTTTTCTCATCTGCTTCTATCCCACCCCTGCCATTTAGATAATCTCATCTAAAATCTTTCACCTAAAAGCTACATCTTTGCCATTTCTTCTTCCTCTGTATACTATTTTTATAGCATCCTCATGAATTCTGATCCTTGTGATAATAAAAGTAAAATGGTCATAATTCCCCATTTCGCAGGTAAGAAACTGAAATACAGCCAAGGCCATATGACTAAGTCAAAGAAGACTGATCAACAGGAAAAAATAATTGACTAGAAACTCAATATATTTGAGTCTTCTCTTTGTCACTAACCCATGTAGGTGACCTTTTCCTCTTATTTTTTCACTTAAGAAGCTATGCTCTATAGGAGTCCTTCCAGTTTTCATTATAAAATTATAAAATCTCTCCATTCTTTTCCAGATTCCTTACCCAAAGAGCCTCATAACTCTGATCACCAGAAAAAGAGCCAGAACAACTCAAAAAGAACATGGAGAATCAAAGAGCTCAGGAATCAACATCATGCGAAGCTCCCAGGAGATTCCAATACACATCCAAGACTGAGGTTCAGTGGGCTAGAAGTCTTAGAGGAAGAGACGGGAGGGAGAGCTGCTCTGCCCTGCCCCGCCCCGCCCCTTCCTTCTCACCCTTCAGCTCCAGCCCCTCGTCACTCTTCCCACCACAGAGCTGCAGTTAGACCACGTTCCTTAGCTATTTTCCATACCTTCACCATCCGGTCCTTGTTGACAGCACTAATGGACCCTACAGATTAAATGGTCACGGTGATCTATGGTGCTCTTAGGCTGTCCTAGGACTGTTGTCAGACAGCAGCAAAAGCTGCCCTGCTCCTAGTCTTAATTAAATGATTTACTGGAAATAGCCTCTGTTTCCTCTAGTACCCATGCTTGTTAGCCAAATGGAAGTGAGTAAAGGCTGCCCCTAATGGGATGTGGGAGCAGAAATGAGCCGTCCAGATAGAATGGTCGCCCCATCAACTGCTAAATTAAGTCAGAGGCATTTAAGGCT
>PVIR01033163.1:0-18091 GCA_004026965.1 Petromus typicus | reverse complement strand
TGCACTCTCTTGACAGAAACTAGCTTGGTCAGAAATTAGAAAAAAAATAGAGTAAATAAGAATTCAAGAGTGTTTTGTCATAAATGGTCTCAAATGAAATAGTTTCCAGGAATGTCCTCTCACACGTGGTTCCTTCAGATTAGCTTATTTTTGGTAGAGTGACAGCCAGCCAGTACATTTTTAGAATAATAGTCTTTACAAGCCCCGGGAACTCCTCACATTGACAAAATGTGGCTATGAGATAGGTTTTTATTTTGGGCCTTCACCTGTCAGTTTGAGTATTTTCAATCCTACAACCATTGTAAGCCTTCAGTCTTCTAAATAATTCGATTTATGGTAATTTATTACAACCTGCAATAAAATACATTATTCTCTAAAGGACAGAATAAAATCTATGAATCCTTATAAATTTTGTCGAATAGGTCAAACAACAAAGCAAGGAAAGTAGCAAAAGGCCACACAGCTGGGCCTATCAGTTGATTGTTTATGAAAAATAATTAACTCCCCTAAGATAAAATTAAGTTTCTTTGGTATGGTGGATGACCACACAAAAGCATTATTTCCGAGCTTTGATGGAAAATTATTTCTTTTAAATAGGGAAACTTACTCATGTCCTTCAGCTCACCCAGAAAGAGTTGCATAGCCCAGGAAAACTGCCTTTGTAACTTTAAAGATTCCTCTGTTGTAAAAATGTGGAATGATGGGAAAGAGAAAAGATGAGTCACGCTCAGCTGCTGACACCCAGGTGGAAGAGTTGTAGAGGCAGGGACAGCAGAGAAAGAAGGACAGAGAAAGGACAGCGTGTCCACAGGGCTGACAGCCACCAGGAGCTGATGTGCATCTGCCGAGTAAAAAATGAATGAGGGGAAATGCTGCTGTGTGAAACTGGAACAAATGCCAAAAGGTGCGTCACACCTGTCGTAAGCTATATAAAGAGAAGAGATAACGTGATAAATACATTTTACGTTTTTTCATCCCTCTCAACACACACTCACCACAATCACACACAAACACACACGCACCTGCGCGCGCGCACACACACACACACACACACACACACACACACACACTGAAGTGTACCCTTCACCAGCTGGGAATTGTCATAGTGACGGCACAGACCCTTCAGATATTGTTAGTGTCTTGAGTTGAATCTGAGGATTTGGGAGAGTGAGAGGGGTCCCGAGAAGTATGTCCTAAAAAGTTCTTCAGTGCTAATAGCACATATCAGCAGGACATGCTCCTTGACCTCCCCAGGGAGAGGATTCTCCAGATGGCCCTATAGTCACTTCAGAGATGTGAGATGGGAGACAGTCCAGGATACCACAGATCAGAGTGTCTTCACAATGACCCTAAAGCTGGATGAGATGTGACAACCTCGATGTGTCCCCCAAGCAATGGAATTTACCAGGATGAAGAGCTGCTTAGAATTGTCTCAATCCTGGGCTGGCGATATAGCTCAGTGGTTCCGGCGCCTGTCTTGCAAGCGCAAGGAACTGGGTTCGTTCCCCGGTAACCACATAACAATACTGGGCGTGGAGACTCACACCCAGCAGCAACCAGTACCACATACCACAGTGCTGGGCGTGGTGGCTCACGCCTGTAATCCCAGCACTCGGGAGACAGAGGCAGGAGGATTGCTGTGATGTGAGTTGGAGGCTGAGCTCAGGGCCAGCCTGAACCACAAAGTGAGACCCTGTCTCAAAAAACCTTAAAAAAAAAAGAATTGTTTCAATCCTGTAATCTCTCAGGGATTTCCCAAAATTGTTCAGTAATTTGTGACCACTGACTACAGTACACAAGATTCTCAGTACACATGATTCTCTGCTTTTACTCTATTGGGCTCCAGAACCAAGGTGATACAGCACTGCACCAACACAGTGCGCAGTCCAAATGAGTACACAAGTCTCTAATCTTCCCATATGTCCTCTCTTTTGAACTCTAGACTTGTGTGTTGAATTGTATGCTTTGCACTCATTAATCAAGTCCAAAAGCAAACAGTGCCCCAAGACCCTTCCTTAGCATTTGTGATACCAGTAAACCAGGAATTTCTGTAATTGCTCAAGCCAAAATCCTTGAAACCATCCTTTAGTTTTCTTTACTATATCATGCACTTAGAGTATTTAAAACTTATTTTCAATGTACTTTCAAACTACACACAGAATGTGACTTACTTCTCTACTTCACCACCTTCACCACCGCTGGTTCGTTCACCATCAGGGTGCACCAGGACCATAGAAAGGCCTCTGGAATCTTCCCTGCCTCCCACCCTAGGATTCATCCTCCAAGTGACCAGGATGACCCGACTCAAGGGCAAGTTCAAATACATCAGCTTCCTGCTCAGTATCCAAAGAGCTCCCTGTCTCACTTAACGTGATATAAAAACGTGAGCATGTCTTTTAAGTTCTCCATCTAGCTCCTGGGTCCGGAAGACATCTCCTTCCCTGCCCACCGCTCACCCCTCTCCCTCCGCTCTTAACCTCACCATCCTCCTCACTACACTTCAGGGCCCCCCTTTATTATTCTACTTCTTCTGGCTCCCTCTTTTTCTTATGGCTTTCAAAAGTACCTCATCAAAAAGGCTGTCTATTTGAAGTTCTTCTATCTAAAGTAGAAGCCCTTACTCTCATTTTAAATCTAACTCTAGTCCAGCTTTACACTTTTTCATTTCATTACTCAGCATTGTGTATATTATGTAATAAAAACCAGAATGTGTATATGTTTTAAATGATTACAGTAAAACACACACACACACACACACACACACACACACACACACACGCACGCACACCCCCTGCCATTAATGACGTTTAGAATGCTCTTCCTGGCTTTGAATGCAGGTATCCCATCATTCTTGCCACTTTCTGAAACAGCTGTGGAAGTCCTCTTTCATGTCTTTGTTTGCATGGTCATAGCTGCCTCAATGTCATACATCAATACAAAATGTTTACCCTTCATAGTCATTTTGACTTTGGAAAAGAGCCAGAATTGCACAGTGCCAGAATCCCGTGAATACAGTGGATGAGGACACCCTATAATGTTTTTGACAGAAGTTACCATAAATGATCAGTGAGGAGTGGTCAAAACATGCAATAAATGATTTTTAAAATGTATTCCAGTAAAAGACACATTACCATCGATACTCAGAATACTTCTTCCAGCTTTGAATGTGCTTATCCCATTATTCTTGCTTCTTGACACTGTGCTTCCTACTGTCACAGATTGTCTCAAAGTCATCTAAATATTCACCACAGTGGTGACCCTGGATGTGTCTCTATATTGTGCATATTTTGCTTGGCTGTTTTCTCAGCTGGAATCTTTGACTAGAACTTTCAGCCCATTGCACGCTTTTGTGTATGGCTCTCGTGCCTAGGAGAGACCTAGGCCAGAATAGCACTCAGCCAATGTTCACTCAATAAACACATGGATAATCTGGTCCATCGAGTAGGAAAATATTCATCAGCCCTTGTGTTTAAGGCACTGAGCGTCTAGCTAAGCTGGCTAAGCTATCCAGGGAAGTAGACTACCTGCAGAAATATACTCCATGCAACACCAAGACTTTTCTCGATTCCTCAACTGAGTTAACCAAGATTATTCTGTTCCCAAGTGATACATAGTCACTACCCAGCCATTTGCTAGTACATGTAAGTGAAGTCAAAGTTTGACACGACCTTGATCTGATGTTCAATGAAGAGACTTATGAGAAATTTGAGAATAGTCTTATCGGGCCCAAAGAGAAGGAGAAGGGCTAGATCATCCGCATATAAGAGCACACTCATTACTGTTCCGTTGTGTACCTACCACAGCATTTTGTTCCTCTCTCCCAGGTGGATGTCATTACTCCCTTTCGTCTTTCGGCCGTTGTCTCCTGCATTTCTCCATGTGTTCCATCCCTACTGGCTCTTCTGCTCAACACAACTTCCAACTGTAAGCTGATCATTCCTCTTTCTACCCTTACTTAGGGACACTGGTCCTCACTAGCTTAACCTTAACTTGATATTTCACCAGGTATCTCCTATGAAAGCTTGCTGATACCCAACAATACTAATACCACCAAAACTCATTGAATTTACTCAAATGCAATGGAGTAAATTAGTTCATGAATCCATTCGTTTTTAAACAATTTGGTTCACAAATGGAAACATTTGGCAACATTTTTGCAAATTGTAGTTTGCAAGCACTGCATCAAATGACAAACATCAAATATATCAAATGACAAGCATAACTATGTCCTACAGAAGCATAAATGGGGCCATCTTTTCCAAAATCATAGCACAAGTTAATTCCGTGAACCAAGGTACCATGGTACTTAGGTGCCACTGAGATGCTCCTGGAGATGAAATATCATCTTAAGAGCATGCTTGATTTATAAAGAATCATACTGCACTTTCTAAAAATAAACAAGTACTGTTTCTTGCTTAGTCTCCCTGTTGAAATTTGGAATCTCAAGGTCACTTTTTACATCAGATACAGGAACATATTAAAACTCAGAGAATGACTGTGCACAGGGTTTTCTAACCCACCAGGCATCTGGAATGCAGTGGAGTCGGTCCAACCCGATGGGGCCAATCAAGCATTAGAAGGATCAAATAAAACCATTCTCTTTGGCTGAAAAATATGCATTTTCCCCCCAGACACACAGTAAATGTAATCTGTTGTTATGCTTTGTGTGCTATGCTTTGCATTTGTGGATTTAGGTATGAGTTTATCTGAGTCTTTCCCATTTGATATGTTATAAGCCTCTTGACTTGGGACAGGATCTAATTGACCTTTTCCCAGAAGCACATAGTATCAACTTGATACAAGACATGCTCAGTAAGTATGGACTAAATGTACTTAAATCGTCATTCAGAAGTACTATTGCTTGCTTTATAAAGTTATTGGTGGAGTTCCATAGAAATGAAATTTTAAAGACAAGTATGTTTCCATGAAGTTTGGGTGGAGAATAGAGGATTAGTCAACAAGACAGGAAACTTGCTAGACTAAGATAAAGATTTCTGGAAGTGGATGAAGTGTTACAGAGATTCATTGTCCCAAAGGACCAATCAAAGGCTGTAAAAAATCCAGGAGACTATGTGGGAATAGCAGTGTGTTTGTTTTTCTTTCCTCTTTCTCTGCTCACTTTCTTTCGGGACATCCACCCCCCACACACACCTGGACCCTGATCACTGTGAGTAGGGTGGAGCCAACATGCTAAGCAGAAGCCTGGCTTCAGCTTCATGCTGGCCTGCATTCTGGCTGCTGCAGGACCTGTGTCTCTTTCATGAAGCCTCTGCAGTAGGAGAGATGTCCTTCACACACAAAGTGGAGCCAACTCTAAGCTGACATGGGACCATTCACCTCCACACTCTCAATTTTTTTCCATACTTTAAAATCTCCAAAAAAGGGTTGCAGTTGTCTCATCCTGGATCTTGAGCTTCTAATCAGTCAATGAAGATTCCACGGACAAAATTGCAGATTATTGTAAGTACCCATTTCTCAAAGGAAACAAAATATTCTTTTAAGGCAATGACTGATGACAGATTAAAAAGATGCTAATTATCCCAGTGTCTTAGAGTTTGGCCTCTAACCTGCAGTGTTCACGGTACATATTGCCTTCTCTTTGTTGACCTGAATTCCCACAACTCCTCTCCCCACTTGCTCAGCCAGCACCATGAAACTGTACTCCAAAAGGCGTTTGTTTCTGCCATCAAAACCAAAAGCAACCTGTATGCTTTCCAAATGCAAAAGGGCTTGGGTGACTAGAAATAACTTAATATGGTATAAATGTTATATTTTATATAGTCATGAGCCCAATGTGCTAATATTATAAATATTAATAGTATATATGCATGTTTGTCTGTATGGAAAAGCTTACAAATAATGGATACCATTAAAGGGAGACTGAATATCTCTTTGTGCAATCAACAATTAGCAAGTGACAAAAAGGTGATAATGCACTTTGAGAAATATGTCCTTAGTCTTGATTTCCGGAAGCCTGTAGTGGAACTAAGTGTATAGACACATGCTCACAAACATATTACACAAACTGAGAGTCATAATTAGGGAGTAAAAGGGCCACGAAAGTACAGACATAAGCAATTTAGCCCGAGAAAGATGATTCATTGTGAAAAGAAAAAATGTTTCTCCTTGAGAAACCTGACCTCCTGGCTGGAGGTCAGACAGGAGTGTTCTAGGTATTCTCCCAGGAAAAATGGCAAAATAAGAAGGTAGAGAAAAACTATGAATATTAAACTTAAGTGATAATACTTTCAAGAAAAAAAGCCAAAAGAAGTTGTAATTCAAGTTCGTATAAATGAAGATGATGATGTATAAGATAAAAGTATTTATGGCAAGAAAGACAGACCTACTTCATTTTGAAATACTAGATGACAAGCACCTTGTGCTTGGAAAGCATCCTTTAAAGAAAATTTTGATCCTTTAATTAGAAGAAGTCACTAGTCCATTGAATGCAGCCTCAAGTCACCTGAAAACCAGGAAATAAGAAAATCATCTTTGAAAAGATGGCCACAGCCCACCCATAGGCAACCACATAACCATCCATTTACTAATACTTCCTTTCCCTATCAGCTGAAATGAGTGGATCTATTTCAAATAGAATCATAATGACTATGTTTAGCTGATTTCTCTATCTACAAAAGATTACAAATAACACTTAAAAATGTAAGCAAGAAAATGCAACAACAGCTCTTCCTTCCACTGTCCCTAGAAAGCAGGCCCCAACCAGTTAACAATCCCAGCAGGAAGATTTCAGTGAAAAGCAAACAGCTCTGTAGCTGGCTGAGTCACTTACAATCAGGGATGAAGGGTATGAATTTCCAAGAAAACATCATAGGGGCCATGATCTATATTTGTTCATTAATCTGTAAAGGATAAAGCACATTTAGAAGATTTCCTTGCAATGCAAATGATGACAGCTGTCCTGGATTTTAAGGTTCTCTGAAAATCCCTGGGGCAGCCTGTTCCTCTGTCCACCTTAAGCCCTAACCTGTCAAGCTGGCCAGGTGCCCCAGTGACCAGGGGCATCACTTTCCACCAGCTGCCCTTGCTTTTCTCCGCTTGCAGACTACAGTACCTAGAGGTCAGGTCCATAACTCCATGTCACTTTGATAGTTTGTCTGCATGTCTAAGTACAAGGGACCTGGCATATAATGGCTATTCAAATAAAGCTTATGTAGAGAACGAAGCAGAATGAAATCATTGTAACACTTTTAAAGAAGATTTATATTAAAAATGAATGAGCTTTCAACTACATAAGCAATTCTTTCATACTTACCAATGATAAAATCGACTGATCATCTACTGGATCAGGCGCTGTTCCAAGCACTTTCCATGTATAAATTTACTCACTTCTCAGCACAGTGCTATGAAGCAGGTATTATTATCCTCGGTCTATAGAAAAGGAAAGTGAGAGAAGACGTGCCGAGGGACAGAGGCAGCCTTCCCACCGCGAACTGCCTCCCTAGCCTACACTTCAGCCTCTGTGACATGCTCCTTGTTTTGTTTAATCCATATCAGACCAAAACACTCAATTCATTACTGCAAAAGTCAGTTGATCTCATCTGTATAGTTTCCTGAGTTTTCGAAAAACTTTGATGGTCATAAAACATTACAAATCCCCTTAATGCCAGAAGTTGTACACTTAGAGTGCTTAAGATGATCAAATTTATGTTCTGTGTATTTCACCATTATAATTTCTTTCTCATCCGGGTCTATGTCTCTGTAATGTTTCAGCTACGTGCTCCCTGCTCCGGTGATGAGCTTACAGGCGCACCTAGAGTCTGCGTTCCTGTGAGCCTCTGAGAGTTCCTGGAATTTGTCTTCCACGTGCCCCAAACTCCAGGCACTTGGGCCTCCTTTTTGATTTTACTTTTACATGACAGTGGATCTCATCCTGCCTCATTTACCACCCAAGTACTAATATGATAACCAGGACTCTAGAGTGTGTGTTGAGCTGATTTGTGCATGGTGGTGATGTGAGACATTTACCAGGGGAATTCCTGCCTGGGACAGATGCTGCCGTTCTGGGATTCCCTCTCCACTGGAATGATAGGAAAGGAGAAGTTCAGGCAGAGAAAAAGGGTTTTATTCAGTTCTGCATATCTCTGAGCACCTGGAATGGTGAGTGTCTACTGTAGATGGTCAGTAACTATTTTATGAAGAATGACAGAGTCTGTTCCACTCCCTGCCTTGAGTGGAAGATGCTTTCTTCTTTCCCAAACCCATTGTTGAGTGGAGCCATCAGGGGCTGCCTCCACCTCCTTCGAGACACACAAAAACCCACTTTGAGGCTAATGCACACCCCATGAGTGTTCACCGTGAGTGATTTTCTACTCCCACTCTGGAAGTCTGGAGAACAGCCATGCACTCTGGGATCAGACTGAGAGCATGCTGCTGCCTTGCCTCTTCCTGCCGTTGTCCATCAAAAGATGCCTATATGTTTGGCCTTCATCAAGAATGCGCCACCTAGCAGGGTCTTGGCCTTTACCAAGAAAGCAGAGCAAGTAAAATGTCAGTTGTAAGAATCTGGACACCAACTACCTGAAGGCAATGGCTAAGAAGAGCGCACTTTGTTGAGGATCATTTGTCTGTGCAGGTTCAGGGGCAATGAGAAGGCAGGAGATGTCCAAAGAGCTCTGTAGTGTAAGGAGGAGTCATCTTTCATTCCTGGGGAAGATAGGACAGTACAGAGGTTCGGCAGGAGTTTGGGGCCTGACCCCTTGAGGCTGGATATCCACTGATGGATGACAGAACTGTAGCACATCAGGCCAGCAAGGACAAACTGACCCAGCCAGTGGGAGTTGTCGGCTCCCCACACCTCTCCTCTGTTCCTCCACTCTGACCCCACCCACGTCATGGGGAACCTGAGTCATCAGGGAGGAGGGAATAGAAGGGCGCTGAAGGTCACACCCTCGCCCCTCGCCCCAGCAAGCCAGAGGGCAGAGGGCAGTTTGATTTAGAGTTCCAATCTGACTGTTGCCAGTATTGGATTTTCTAATTATTGAAATTTTATTTTATTTTATTTCATTTATTTTATTGAAATTTTATTTTATTTACTGTGTAAATAAAACCGACTATAAGACTCTTACCAAGAATGAGCAGAGAAGATTTCAGGCTGGTCTATTTCTTCAACCATGATAGAAAGACTAACCACCTGCCCATGAGTCAGGGGAGGTAAAACATTGATATTTTCATCACAGTCCAAGTGTATGATTCTGTAGTCACACTCTTTCACTACAAGCAAGCTACACATCCTAAAACTGTTTCTCTAAAAGACAATAAAGCTGATATGGGTCTTTATGTAGAGAAGTTTTCCTTTCTCACCCATCGCTAGGTTTATATCTGAGATTCCTAGAGGAAAAGACAAATGGGTAAGAAAAAAAATCTTTGAAATTATTTAACCATATGTGATAAAGAGCCTTCTGAATAAAAACTCAAATAATCAACCAATGTTATGGCTGCTTTGATGAAAGAAGGAGCAGTTGTTGGGAAGCAGCAGTAGACAGGGAGGCTATGATCTAACAGTAGCGAACAGGGGAGTCTGATAAGGCCTGCTCAGATATCCCTTCTTCCGGTGAGAGAGGACACCTCTCAAAGAGCATTTTAACCTGCACTAAGTGAAGGTCAGAGAGTTCTTCTAATACTTGCTGGGGGGCGGAGTGAGTCTTGCCGCTGCTTCTTGGTCCGATACCCAGATGCCCTGTCAGAGGGGCACATCCTGAGCCCCATCTGCACGTGTGATCTCATCATCTCCACCTCAGATAGAAGCCCCCCATACCAAAAGGTTTCTCCTTCAAGGTTCATAGGAATGTTCCCAAGCTCAGTGGAAGCTTAGGGAGACCAATGGGCCTTTTTTTAAATGTCACGGCCAACTGAACAACAGAAGAGGAGATTGAGTCCTAAGAGATGAGAAGTGAAGCTGAGGGAGAAGGAAGGTAAAGTCTTCAGTGGCAAAGCTGACTTGTGTCTGCCCTTTCACATCTTTTCCTGAAGTGCAGGGAAAGTTAGGATAAGGTTGAGGTGGGGCAGGCGCTTCATGCCTGACCTTATGAGATTTGCACTATGAGGTATCACAGCCAAACTCCTTCTAAATTGCTTCCTGCTACCACTGGCAGAGAAAAGACAAGCAGACTGGAGTGCCATTGACTCTGGGTGCTGTTTCCTGGGCTCTGACCTGCGTTCTTTAAGGAAAAGAAAATCTTACGGTTAACAGGCATTTTGATGTTTAAAGAATGACTCACCAATCATGCTCAGAAATGAAGAGCTAAAAGTGACAAACCTAAAACTCATCCTCACCCTGTGGTTCTCAAGCCACTTTGACCCATTCTTATCTGGTGGAGACACTTAGCTGCTCCTGGAGACATTTTGGTTCTCACATTTAGCAATATGCTGTTCATGATATCGGCATTGGTAGATGCCAAGTCAGGGATGTTTGTTATAGTTTATACCTAGGTGTCCCCCAAAGCCTCATGCACTCATCAGTGGAGCTCTGGGGAGTTGATTGGACCAGGGGAATGTGATACTCATTGTGGATTAGCGCACTGTTGAGTGTATAGCCAAACGTTATCCTGGGAAGAGATGGGTCACTGGGGACATGACTGAGAAGGTCTATTTCCCTTCTTCCTCCTGTGATCTATCTCTCTGCTTCCTGTGCCATTAGTGGTTCCTCCCCTGCCACGCACCTCCCCTGCTATCGCACCTTGCCTTGCAGCCAAGACTGTGGGTGGAAACTTGTACAGACTGTGAACCAACTAAACATTTCCTCCTTTAATTTGTAGGTGTGGGGTATTGTGTCTCAGCAATGAGAAAAGTAACTAAGACACCGTTAAACACCTTTGCCTACTAAACACAGAACACCAAAACCGCCACAAAGATATTGAGGGGGGGGCACGGTGGAGAAATCTCACTCCAAACAATAACAAAACTCTTTTCAGGATATGAGTATAGGAGAAATAATTACATGATTTAAAATATCACTACAAGGGAAATGGTAATCCAAAGAAAAGTAGTCTGAAAGATAAATCTTAGCATTTAAAAAAATAGCAATGAAATTTTAAATACTAGAGGTTTGTGTGTTTTTTTTACTTGAAAGTAAAACAAAGGATTAAGAGAGGATAGTGTCCAAGATGAATTGGACAGGTTATGCATAATACAAGAGCATACGCCTAAAATGAAAAGTTAACTAATTTAAAATAGATTAAAAGTAATGCATATGCAAGCAGTAAGTCATCATGAATTGACAAGTCTCACTTTCTTTCAGCTTATTTTAATTTTCTTCAACATTCTGTGAACAGACTTCCCACCGATTTGAAATGATGCTTTGGTTTCTAGTTTTATGAAAGCTAAAACTTAGAGTTTAAAAATTATGAATCCTCAGTCATTTAGATTTTAAATGTAAAGTACAGGGATGTGCTTGTGCAATTTATGCTGGTTTGAAATTGACTTTGTCTGCAAATAAGTAGTCACTCCCACTTTTCTGCTATTTACTATCACATAGAGAATTGGTTTCCATCCCTTTACTTTCAGTCTATGGATTTCTTTTTGAATTGTGTTTCTTAAGTATAGAATATTGCTGGATCTTGTTTCCTGATCCATTCTGTCAGTATATTTCTTTTAATTGGTCAATTGAGACAATTAATATTGATGGTTATAACTGATATGTGTTGACTTATACTTGCCAAAGTATTTTTCTGTAGTTGGCTCTGTATTATTTTCCCCCTTGCCATTTAATTCCTTGTGTTGACTAGTGGCTTCATTTTAGTGGGACTCGTGGAGTTGTGAGCCTATTTCTTTGCTAGGTATATACATGAAAGAATTAAAAGACTCATATCACAGTGACACATGCACACTAGTGTTTATAGCAGCTCAATTTGTAATAGCTAAATCTTGGAAACACCTCAAATGCCCATCAGTGGGAGAGTAGATAAAGAAGAAGGTTTTTTTTTACAAAATGAAGTATTATTCAGCCATAAAGAATGATAAATTTGAGTCATTTATACTCAGATGGATATACCTTGAGGACATACTCATAAATGAAATAAATAGGACACAGATGTGTAAATACTGTATCATTTCTTTAGTATGAGGAACTACAGGTATAAATGAGATCCTGAATGTATGACAGATATTGTGAAATAGTAACTACCTGATCAAAGGTAAAAGATAAAAGAGAGTTAGGGAAAAATCTAGCTTTATCAAACCTGCTAAGTTAGTGTAGCAAGAACATCCCGCCCTCTGTATTTGATATGATTCTTCATAACTTTGAGTGCTAAAAATCTCAATTCCTTAGTTTACAATGTTCTTTTTACTTCTCTTTTTTTATAAAACAGGGTCTCGCTTTGTAGTTCAGGCTGGCCTAGAGCTCAGCCTCAAACTCAGCAATCCTCCTGCTTCTGCCTCCCAAGTGCTAGGATTACAAGCATGAGCCGCTATGCCTGGTATTCTTGTATGTGGTTACTGGGAATAGAACCCAGGCCCTTGTGCTTGCAAGACAGGTGCCAGAACCTCTGAGCTAAATCCCCGGCCTTCCCTTTACTTCTTGTCTCACCTCCTCTCTCTTTTCTTTCTTCTCGTCTCGTCTCGTCTCGTCTCTTCTTTTTCCTCTCCTTTTCTCTTCTTATCACTTCCCTTCCCGTCCCTTACTCTCTCCTCCTTCCCATCCCTTCTCTTTCTCTCAACTACACTGTTTAGTCTTATGAAAAAGTTATAAAACAATATTATTGGACAAAATTGATTGCGGAAGCTTCTGGGTGCTCCACTGTTATTAAAGATGCTCAGTATGGCCCTGGGACCTACAAAGATCGCTGACCTTCTATAGCTGCTGTTTTCAAACAGAGAAGGGGCAGATGCAGAGGACTGTAATATGATTATGCCCAAGCAAGCTGTGAAGAGTTAACCCCACAGTTGGCTTATTTTGAGAAGTGATTAAGTTGTGTCTTATACTGGTACAAATCCCCTTTATGGAGTGCAATCATGATGTGTATATTTAATGTACCAATAAAAATTTTTTTAAAAAGTGAGTTTCACTGAAGCCTAAGTGCCAAAGTCAGGGTAACTTGCACCCAAATTCCTTTCCCACAACTAAAAGCTTCTAACTAGGACAATGTTCAAATTATGACCATATATTTTGTCTATTCTGTTCCTAACTTGAGAATGCTTTGTCTTGTCCTTTATAAGCTCCATTTACGTTAATCTCCCTCTCTTTACCCCAATGGATTGCCAGTCGAAGTCAATGCCTGGGACTATTCAGCGCCTTTGTTGGTTGCACTGGCTCTAATCATTTTGGCCCTGCTTTCTCTCTTAGTTCTGACTTTTAGTGGATTTTTTATCCGCCCTGCATCATATATGAGCAGGAGAATGCTGGAATCTAACTACAGGAGGCTCTAGCCATTTTGGTTTCTAATGAGGAGAGGAGAGGATCAGAGTTGTTAATAATTTTTGTCTGGACATCAGTGGAGAAATTTTCCTTTGTATTTTCATTATTTCCTAAAGAACAAGCACCAAAGTAGAACTGATGAGTCAAGCAGGAAGGAAATATTTATTTTTCCAAGAAATTGTAACTCTATGAATTATAGGAACACTATAAAAATTCCAAAACAAGCTACACTTACTCTTCTGAAGTACCCAAATGGATAAATAAATGAAGAAAATAGTCAAATTCTCAAAGGTTGTGCAGAAGAGAAGAGAAAGCCTTCCTTTTCCCTTCTAGTGGTTCGTTGACATTAACTGACAAGTGGCAGGTCAAGAGGACAAAAGTCACAATAAAAGTATCAGTGTGCACTGAATCTGAGGCTCACGAAGAGTCCAGATGGTGAAAACTTAACAACTTTCCTCATAGGGAAGGGTTGGGGAGGAGACTGTAGGCACATTTTAGAGAGTTAATAAATGATTGTTAAGTAAAATGAGTGATCCCAGGAGACAATGCAATTTGTGTGGTTTTGTTTTTAATCTTAATAAGCCCAAGAGACAGATATTGTCCTGTGACAATGTCCTCAGGGGTGTGCCTACACACTTCAGGGTTTTGTTCTGGGATAAAGAAGGAGATTTCATGGAAATAATGTGAGGTGACCAGCTTCGCTAGGTTAGCCTGGCACTAAGGTAAGGGAATTCCAGACAGAGCCCCTCAGTGAGGTTGAAATGGGGGAGACAATGCAAGGTTAGAGAATGCAAGGTTCCCCAGCTGAATATGACACGAGCAGGAAGCTTGTCATATATGTCTTTTTTAAAAATTCAAATATTTTTTGGTATATTATGAATACACATCATCATCCCATTCAACATTGAGAATTTGTACCAGAATATGACACTACTTGATTCTCATTTTTCCCCTTCCACCACCCACCCTGCAACCCCCCACCCCATATACATATAAGCTTTGTTTGCTTTTTTAAATTACTGTCATTAATGTCTTTTGTAAGACCAAGATAAGGTTCGTCTATATTTTTTCAGGGTTTTTTTCATCACGAATGCATGTTAAATATTGTCAAAGGCTTTTTCTGCATATATTGAGATGATCATGTGATTTTTGTTATGGGCTTCTCTTTCTATAGTGCATCACATTTGTGGATTTGCATATGTTGACCCATCTTTGTATTCCTGGGATAAAAACTACATGGTAATTGGATTTCAGAAACTTCACCATGATCTAATAATAACTTATATCTGTTGCAAAAAATTGTCCTTGGCCTTATGTGGTGGGAACATTCACCAACTCCAAGTTGTCTCTATGCTTTTCTTTCCCTTGGCACGGAGCAGGGGAGACGCAGACTAATTGATAAACTTGGCCCTGGGAAAACAAATCCCAGGGAGAGAAGGGGAGCCCAGAAGGCCAGCAGACTGTGGAAGAAAGCATGGACCTGACTCTCACCTTCCAGGGTTCCACTGTTACCCTCCCAAAGTGACCAGGTGAGCGACAACTACAGAAGACTGCAGTGAGGAGGATGTGGGCTAGGCATGGGCATCTCATGAAGCATAAGCTCAAGCTGGGAAAATCACAGGACCTGCTGTTCATCGATGGCCTGATTGCTTTTCCCGTCTACCAACATGCACAAAGACACAGTCTGGGGTGAATTTGACAGAGGGTCTCTGGTGCGGCAAGGGCATGTCTCAAACCCACAGGCCTAAAGCTTGAGGAAGATAATCACGACTGGCTAGACTCCAAGACTGCAGATCTTTGAAAGAAACCACGCATTCAAAAATTCAGAGGAATTTTTTAGCATATACATTTTTAAAAAATTGTTTTATTATCTTTGTTTCATTAGTTTTTGGGGGATTCGAGGGTTTTTTCTCCCTTGTTTTTCTTTTTCTTTCCCTCCTTCACTTTTTCATTCTTATCTTTATTTCCTGTATCTTACTTTCTGCTTTTCTTTTTCTTTATTTTCTTTGTCACTCTTTCCTGCAGTTTCCACGGCAGACAGTGCAGAGCTAGGCCTTGGAGTCTCCAGTGCTGCGGTGGGAGCCTGACAGCAGGCAGAGGCTGGAATCCTGGATCCTACTCCTCACAGCTCAAGTCCAGGGCCCATTCTGAGGCTCCTCAGTGCCTCCTAGCTCAAAACTAGCACTTTGCACCAACATCCTGGAAACCCAAGCCGGAGATGGCTTTCCTCCAAGGGTGTGGGTGAACACAACATGGTTATTCCCCAGGTGTCTTTTCTCTCAGGCTGCTGGGCCCAGCATTCTTAGAGAAAACCTTAAGGTTCTAGAGCTCAAATTACAATGTGGTCAGGTTGTAGATTCTGAGCTTTGTTGGCATGTCCTGGCTGTCACCCACTGCTTCCCATGTTCCAGAGCCTCCCATGTTATTTCCCACTGCCTGATCCCACTAACTCTCTCTTCCTATGGATTTACTTTGGTATTTCTTATGTTAATGGAGGTTGAGAAGGGAAAGTGGTGACTACATTTTTCATGGTATGAACTGGACCAGAATTCAAAAGTTTTTATAAGTAAGATTTTCTAGGTTCAAAATTAATCTATACCATTTACTAACTATATGATTTCAACAAATTAGTATGTCTCACTTATAAAGTATAGAACACAGTACACATGCTTTAGTATTGTCATGCTCAGAACATGTATAGAATGCTCCAGAAATGCTAACTGCTATTACTTTGTCATATGAATTGTAAAAGTTTACATACTATAAAAGTTATATGCTCCTACTAGCCTGTATGTTTATGTGTATATCCATATAGGAGAGTAGATTTATCTTTATGCTTTCTGTTAATAAAAGTTTACACATACATAGTGCTTACCATGTGCTATTTAAGCACAACATGTATATTAATACATGATTCAGAAGAAGAAATTACAGTGAAAATTTTAAAATATTTTGGACTGATAATGAAAATACAACGTAATAAAAGTTGTGAGATGCATTTCTCTATTATGTTTCCAAATTAGCTGGTTCTGGTGCCTTTAAGATGTTTTAGTTTCTTTTTATTTGTTTCAAATTTACTTTCAATACTGAGCAATGCCTCGGGCAGAGAGCTTATGAGCTGTTTTGTTTTTTGTTGTTTTTTTTTTTTTTTTTCTTTATCAGGAATTACCAGTCCAAGCAGTCAGAGCAGCCAGAGTGGCAGTGTGCGCATGCGCAGCCGCGATGGACGCCTCTGCACGGACTTGCTCCAGCCTGGGACCCTCTGAAGGGCTTTATCAATGTGCCTCCGGATGATCACTCAGGCCGTGGAGTCGGAGAGGAAGGGAGGGAGGACTGAAGGGGGCAAGTTCTTTTGTTTATCGACTTCTATCTCCTTTCTCTCTCAGAGAGAAGGCCCCTCAATTCCGAGCCTTGGCAGAAATCCAATTCAATAAGCGCGCTCTCTCGGGAACGTCACACAGAATTTTTTTTTTTTTTTCTACATACACAGCTTTTCTGGTTGTTCTCACTGAGACACTCGAAACTATACCAGTGAGGTCATAAGCAAAAGCTCACGTCTATGTTTTCTTTTGATATATAGGGATTTTGTTGATATTTATGATATTATGATTTATAAAAATATATAGTATAGTGAGTAGTCTTTGTTTTACTTCCTAGCACATGACTTCTAAAATTCTTGAAGTCTCCAAAGTGATGTGTCTTTCTTTATGCTAATAAGCCAGCTGAAGGGTGGAAACCAAAGATACAATCAATCATGAATCCCTAAGAAAGCCTCCATACAAACCTCAGCGCTCAGGGCTTGGTAGGTTTGTGGTCCCTGGATGCATGGAAGGCGCTGAGGAGTGATGCTCCCACACGCCTCCCCTGTGCTCTCTTCCATTTGGCTGCTCGCCTGTGGCCTTTGTGCTGCCGTCTACAGAGAACAGCACTTCCGTAAACACTGCGACCTGCCTTAGGAAAATCATGAAGCCAAAGGAAGGGCTGTGAGAAGCACAACCACAGCCTGGTAGTGAGAAGCGCAAGAGACAGTGAGCTACTTGCAACTGACGTTGGAAGCGGAGGTGGTCTTTTGGGACTGAGCCTTCCAGCTGTGGGAATCTACCTCTAGGTGAATAGTGTCCAGATGGAAATAAATTAGAGGACAAGCAGCTGCTTCTCACACCACCCCACAAACCCAGTGCTGCAAAAATAGTTGTGTGTGGAGAAACCCCAGACATGTTTCAGTAACTAGAGGTGGCCTGCATCCAGAGTGCAGGAAAAAAATGTTTTGGTGTTTATGTCTCATACTACTTTTTTGCTAAGTAGACAAGAGTTTTAGTTTGATATCAACTCTAAAGAACCTTGATTAAATGTTGACCATTCTGATGAAAAGTCGAATATTTTGTTCATTGTTAAGGTGGTTTTCTACTGCCACATACCAAACTTAATGGACTGGGACTGTTGGAAATTGAACGCAAAGAGTTTTGCACTGCAACTCTACGTCTTCCTTTTTAAATCTGAGTCAAGGCCTTGCTAAATTGCCTTGTGATCCTCCTGCCTCGACCACTCACCATGGCACCCAGCTAACTCACCTATCTTAATGTTCAGCCTTTTCTGGGAGGCAGAAATTACCTGGACTCAAATGTGGCTCAGCTGGATACCTGGAGCTCACAGGGTCTCCCAGGCTGCTGTGAGGTAGGTGTCCGCAAACCAGTACTGCACTCGGTGGAAAGCCAAATT
>PVIR01033162.1:0-18054 GCA_004026965.1 Petromus typicus | reverse complement strand
AACATTGTCCCCTTTCACCTTATTTTACATTGAGCATTTTCTATTTCACAATATATAACATACAATGCTAGGACTCATTTACATCTTCATTTTCTCATACCAGAGAAAAGATGCGATATGTATCTATCTGTGACCTATTTATTTCACTTATGAGGATATCCTCAAGGTATGTCCATTTAAGTAGAAACGATTCAAACTTATCATTTTTTATGACAGAGTAGTACTCCATTCTGCAGGTTAAAGAATGATATAATGTTAGAATTCATGTTAATAAATTAGTAAAAAAATATACAAATTTCAAGCCTGCATTTTCACATTTAATTTTAACACAGCAATTCAAATTTTAGGTGTGTTTTCAGTCTTTAGGATTTTGTTTATTTTATGTAATTATTTATTTACTTATAATTTTTTAAATGAGTATCTTGGGCTGGTGATCTCTAAATTTCTCTTTGTCTCCCCCTGACATTACATTTTGTTAGGTCAATATTGGTAAAATAAACTCAATATAAATGCTCTGCTCATTCCTCATGTGTTGTTTGGAAATCATGAGAAATGAATACTAAACTCGAGTTACTTATTTATGTATTTCTTGATCTCATTTTATGAATATTCCTTTTGCAGTAGCCTCTGGGCACATTTACAGGATTTAATAAGAAGAGAGACGATATCTGTAATCTTAATTGTATAGCAGAATGATAAACTCCGAGACGGAGAGCTTTTCTTTTAATTTAATTTCCTCCAAGCTTGTTAGGAAGAATATACCAGAGACTATAACAGCTCTCATCTCAAGTCATTGTATTACATGAACCTTTCAATTCCCATGTCAACTAGTATTAATGTGTATAAAGACACATTTCCTATTTGAGAAGATATATGGCACATATATTGATTTTATTGTTAATACATCTGAGTGCTCTAACCCACCATAGACCTATGTGGCTCAATCAATGAATTCTTTTTAATAATTTGTGTTTAGGAAATCTCTGATGTCTAGTAGTATTTGCATTCAAGTGCTTACAATAGATAATTCAATTTCCTATGACTTAAAAGAATTGTCTTGTCCCATAACTTGGTTTACTGCAGGTGGAGTGAAATGTGAAGCATCATGATTATATTTCAATCTCAAAATAGAAAAATTACAGTTTATTTCATCATTATTTTAGCCATGAATTTAATAAGAGATGTCTATATCATAGACATCTTTGAGGCAATGTCTGTTTATGATTTAATGGCATTTTAATACAAGAAAAAAAGAGATTAGCTCCATACAGAAGAGGCAAAAATAAAGCAATTGAAGCAGAATAACATCTGCAAAAGTACAGAGTGAAGACCATGCAACCAAAAGATGCAGTGAGCATTTATGAAGGAAAACGTATTACCTTGCTTTTATAGAAATGGTTTAATTCAGGTGTTGCCAAAACTCAATGCTATGAGCACAATACATTTATTTTATGGATTACAAAACTAGAATATGAAAAAAATATACTGCTCGCTCAGTGTTAAGAACTAGTTAAATGCAAACTGGCAGTCAGCTCTGAAAATGGAGCTTTAAAGATTCTGTACATTAGTTGCCCTGCCTCCTATTAGGTGAAGTCCATTTCCTCCCCTATTCAACCTACTTCCTCTCAGGAGATGTAGGAAGATAGTGAGCAGAGGACCCTCAGCTAAACTCCTGAATGATGTCCAAGGCCTGACTCTGGGGACATTATGCTGTCACAGACACCACTTGTGCGCAGCTCCCCACCTTCAATTCAGGCCATAATAAGAAACAACGCCGGAAGTTCCACGTTCTTGCTGATAAACTGCAGCATGACTAGCTGGCCTTGAGAATGCCCTACCGTCCACCTTCTCAACAAAGAATGAAAGAGCTCATCCTCTTCAAAACATCCTCCAACAGTCTTCCTTAAAGTTGTATAAAATAAACTTGCTCGTCAGATTCGGTATTACAGTTTCTCTTTACACAGGTATCTGTATTTTTTTTTCTAGGCTCTTCTCATTTCCCCTCGGGTTTCCGGGTTAGCCAAGCGGGGCTCAGCAGGTTTCTGTGAATTTTTCTTCAGTAAGAGATGTGCTCTGCCAGTGTCTGGGCCCAGGTGTCAAGAGATTGGGCAATCTCATTTCCTTTTAGAGGAAAATATATTTAGAAAGTTGACCTAGCATTTAAATTGCATTTCCTGACTATAGAGCACATTTAATGAAGACTCAGAGCCTCAAATCTAACCAATGACGTTCTTTCTACCATCTCTACAAAGTATGAGCCATGTGTGCAAAGATGTCCAGGAGCCTTAAGCATAGCAAAGGCCTCACCTACATGATATAGTACTATATTACCACCATATGCAAGGGTAGGATGGCTTT
This sequence comes from Petromus typicus, assembly GCA_004026965.1. Taxonomy (NCBI): domain Eukaryota; kingdom Metazoa; phylum Chordata; class Mammalia; order Rodentia; family Petromuridae; genus Petromus; species Petromus typicus. The sequence goes on along the minus strand of PVIR01033162.1, from coordinate 15,696 downwards.
GCTGAGCACTGTTCACAAAATAAAACTAAAAATGTGAAAGGAACTACTGATATTTATAAAATGACAATGACATAAGTAGAAGGAATAATTACACAAAATATAAATTATAAAATTAGAGCTATTTCACCTTGGTAAAATGTAAAGTACTTTACCTCATAATAATACCCACAAGAAAATGAAAAGTAAGTAAAATTAGAACTATCCACCAGTCCCTTTTTCACAGGAGTAATTGCATTTTACCAAACCATCTTGGTGATTACTGTGCTGATCGTGGAGAAATTTTCATTAGAATTTGGATCTTCATTAGAGAATACAGTATCTTATAGTTTTGCCACAGCCCCAATTAATTTAGCCTGCTAGATTGTAGGTTAAAGGACAAGTAGGGACTTTGAACTAACTGAAAGCCACACGACTTTTACAGGTACTTATTGTCTGTGTGAACTTAGTTGTCTGGTGTCTCTCTTCAATAAATCAAATGGCCCCAATTAAAAAACGTTTTTAGTCAGATCCATTCTTTCCTTGGCAATGCTGTTTCCAAATAGAGTTCGGAAGTGAATTAAGCTGTCTACTTTCTGGTACATTCCATGTACCTGAGTATTTTTATCTTGGCTTCATTGCTATGCTTTTGTAGCCTTTTCTTCTAGACTCAGTTTAATAGGGTTTACCTTGAAAGTTTCTAAAACAAGAGGCTGCACAGGAAGAAAACATGCTCTTTTGAGTTGCTGAAGCAATATACAGAAGGTTTAGGAAGAGAATAGGGTGCTAATTAAGGAAATAACTGATATAAACACTCTCTTGAAAACAATGAATTCAATGAATATGTAACTGCTAGTATGACTTCTCAAACATAAAGCTCTTAGCAAGCACAGAACTGGGGTTATCAAAGTAAAGAGCCTCAACTCGAGAACCCATGTACATAGTCAAGAAATCTATCGCTTGTCAAATTGAAAGACATTCAGTCATATACAAAAAAGGCAGCATGTGTCTTCAGCTTAAGTACCTGAGAAAACCACTGAAGCATATACTAAACAAAGATCTAGCAATGATCAAATCCCTAAAAGAGCTGAGATTGAAGAGAAACATAAACAAAGCAAATTTCAACAATAAAAATATTGTTTCCTGTCTGGGACTATCACAGATAGATACTGAGATGCTTTTAGCTTTCATTTGCAAGTTTTAATTCAAATATATATTTTATGTTTATCTGATTTAAATGATCCAGAGAGCAATTTCTTTGGTGTTAAATATTTATGTGTATGCATGTGGATATTGATTTTTTTAAATTAGCAAATATTGTGAATAATCCATGTTTTCATTGTCACAATATCATTGCAATAGATTCTTTCTATACATGTCATTTCCAGTATCATCATAATTAATTAATTATTTTACTTATTTATCTAAACTTTACCTGTTCTGCTAGATGTTTAATGATACTGCGTAAAAATTTAAATTTGTATTTATATATGTTTCATCACTTTCTGTATGCTTCTTGCTACTTTCCTTTCTATTAATACCAAACATAAACAGACAAAGAATCATGCCTTATCAGGAGAAATAATGCCAGGATTCAAGCACAAATGAGATAAAGCACAGACATGAAGGCTATACCAAGAATTAAACCAGTTCGTGACTTAAAATACTGATACCCAGATCAACAATTATTATATGTTTTTAAAAAATAGCTAGACTTTATACAGAGCTCAAAAAAACTGGTAGAAATATGGATATCAATAGCCAGTGTGATAGTTAACTCTTGTCAGTTTGAGTGAGAAACTCCCAACTGATTGGTTTTAAATAGTTCACTGGGTGGCTGAATGGATTTGCTGAAGATGGAAGACCCATCCTGAGAGTGTATGGTACCAACCAATAATTAGCTTATAGACTGAAGAAGGGGAAAAAAAGCAAAGCAAAACAAAACAAAAAGATAACTCTGAAAGAAGAAAAAAACAAAAACAAAAACTTATTCCTGTTTCTTTGGAGGAACAATAGTCTTAACATTTCCTTGGATGTTTATCTTTTGGCTCCCAGTGTACACTCAATCGTTGCAGCCAAGACCCAAGACAGTCTTCCCTCATAGATTCTTCAGCTTTCCATAGCATGCCCCTCAGCCTTCCATAGCAGAACTTTGTTTCCTACTGGTAAATTTACTCAGGAATTTAAATCTTTGAACATTCAAATTTTGACAGGATCCTTCAGATCTCTCACACACAGACAGTACTTTTGCGCCCTTCCTCACCTAACTCTTCAGGCAGCTGTTGTAAGTCACATATGCATGTCTTGTATATTTTCCCTGTAATAAGCACTGACTGATATATCCAGTCTCAAGAGTTTTCAGATGAGAATGAGAAGTTGACTGAAAACTGTATGACTGAAAACTGGATATGGATCTTATATTCTGGTAGGACATTTTTCTATCTTTGCCCACCTAAATTTAAGAAAGGCTAAATTTAATGGTAGAGGACTAAATTATTTGGCATAAAAATTTACAAAGCAGCCCCAAATTTAGCCTTTGCCATGGGTGTTACTAGAGGCTTTTAGTCAGGTTTAAAGTGAGAATAAATAGTAAAAGGCATTCAGTTTTGCCAGAAAGTTGGGGTAGAGGAAAGAATAATTGTTAAAAATATTAATAACTTAAAAAGCCAAGTATTATGCATCTGTACAGTAGAAAAATGATCAAATTTATTTGAGGAATTAGCAAGATTCTACAACCACAAGAATAAAGATGCCAAAGTAAGAAACTTTCAGTGAAGAAGGAGCTCTTTGTAACCCTGCTCCCAACGGCAGCCTACGGAATTGGTTCCCTGGGATTAATTTCACCATGTTCAACCTTGCAGGACACAGAGGTCAGTGATATAGTCATTCAAGAGGTTCCAGTAATGGTTTAAATTGGAAGAAGACCTTAGAGTCATCCACAGGGAGCTCATTTTTCACACATGTACAATGTAAGACTTGTAGAATCCTGGAGTCTTTCACACAAATTTCAAAGAAAGAGTTAGTGGCCAGTCAAAAAGCTACTGAAAGGAATTACATGAAGCTGTAAGATTGAAGCCAAAGGTATAGAGAAAGTTCCAGAAGTCAGGAGAGTAGAAAGAAGAATGTGAAGAGTAGGAATGTGTGAAGAGTGCTGGAGAAACCAAAAAATAATGCTCAAAAGCAGTATACATGAGAAGCCATGTGAGCATCAACGCGAATTCCCACAGAGCAGTAATACTCAAGGTCTTCAGAGCTCATTTTCTCACTTGCCGTGAGCACAGACCATAGAACTACCAGAACTTTTTTTATTTACCCTACAGACTTTGGGGCTTGTTTTCCCAATCCTTTTCTATTGTCCTACTCTTATTTTTTTAAGGAGAATGTCATAGGTATGTCTAGATATCCCTGAAAATCCTCCTACAGTCAGAGGTGGCTTTTTTAGAGGCAGCTAATTTCACAATGTGTAATGCTGGTATTAAGGGGATGTGATTGTGATTATCGATTACCAGTACAATGACTGGTTTGGCACTGCATTAATCCTGGTAGTCTGGATAAGATAATGGAAAGGGCAAAAAGAAACTGTTAAAACTTTTTTTTTAATCTTTATTGGTACATTAAATATACACATCATGATTGCACTCCATAATGGGGATTTGTACCAGTATGAGACACAACTTAATTCTCATTTTTTCCCATAGCCCTACCCACCCTACCACCCCCCCATATACATAAAATTTGTTTCCTTACTTTTTTGTTACAATCTCAACATTGTCCCCTTTCACCTTAAAAACTTCTTTGTTTTGCTACCACATGGGCACCAGGAGCTGTTTTTCCTCTTTAGTTCCTTTAGTGTGCCCTGTGCCACCCTGCCTTCAGAGCTAGATGATAATGGATTGAAACTTCTGCACACTGTGAACTAAATAAACTTCTCCTCTTTTTTCTTTAAATATTGTGCATTTTGTCTCAGCAGTGAAAGAAAAGTAACTAACACAACATGAATATGTTTATATAAATGAATCCCACATATTTATCTACAAAGGATAATTTGAATATATAAGAAAATACTTTAAAATACAAAATAACTTGTAAAGATACATTATTTTGGGAAAATGTGTTATCTAAGGTAATTAGTGAGATGATTTTGATATCAGGGGAGTAGAAAAAAGCCAAATCAAATAATCAAACACACACACACATACATATTAAAAATTCTCAACATGATTTTCAAGTCATAAAGATGATTCATTAAAAAGTTGTCATATGTAGAAAGTAGAATATTTTAAAACATGTATTTGGGAAAATTTTTGAAAGTAAATAGTAAATGAAGAATTTCAAGTTTCATAAATTCTTATATCTATGTATTTTCTATATTTTCATCTTTTTGTATTCTATCACAGCATTTGTTGAAAAATGCTAATTTTAAATCTAAACTTATAAGTTGATATAAGTATATTAAGATTTTCTTTAAATTCAATATTTTGTTTAAAATATTAGTTCTCTGTTGATACCTATATGGTAAGTACATCTCTATAGCCATGGTTTAAAAAAATAAACAAAACATATTTTAAGCCAAATGAATATATCTCAGGCCTCTCTCATTAACTGTTTCAATAATTTTTTGCTTTATTCCTATAGGGGGCAATTGCTTCAACTGCATTATTAGCAAATTAATTTTACTTTTCCATGATCCTTGATGTTGTGACTTTTGTATAAAATATCTAATTCCTACTTAGTCATAGTAAGATGGATTTTAGTTATCTTTGTCATAATAAGTCCTGGTTAATAATCTTTAGTTTTCATTGAATTTTATGAAACCTCTTAGTTGTGGGGGAAGAAAGAGAATCTTAGAGCGTATAGAAATTTGTCCAGAGAGGTAGTACACTACTGGTCCTCCTTCCGGGTCCGAGTGGATGAAGCTCATGCAGAGGAGACATTCATTGCTGGACACTGGACCAGCACCCCAGAAGTAGGGAGACGAGCCTGTGCCTCCTCCTTCATCTCTAGTAATCTTGCACTAACAAATCCCTGCCCTTGTTCACTGGAGTTCTCTTTGCCTCTGAGAAAGTAGCTTTTCTTCACTCAAATCACCTCTTATAATAAATGATTGTTTGTATTAAACTTTCTCTATCCAAAAATCTTAGTTGATAGGCTTGAGCATACTCTTCCACTTTGTGTTTCTCAACTAACAACAAAAACCTGTTATAGCTGTGTATCTATACTGGACATAGGGGATATTTTTCCTAATGCTTTTACTATTCATATGGAAAAACATTGGTAGACATGTAGGAAGCAAAAACCCCCACTCCTTCCTGCATGCAGTGAAACACTCACTGGCTGATTGACTAAGTAGCTGCTCCCTTGATTCAGTTGATTTTTCAGAACTTGAGTATCTAACCAGATTTGAAATTTGTGGAAGGCCTTGAGTTAAGAAAAAGAAATGGCAAATGGATGACACAATTTCTGGTTTCTGTACTTTACTGGAGTTGATCTGATGAGGTCAAGTATATAATTTATATTGATATAAAATTATGCATAATTTCTAATATAGCAAAAACTCTGATGTATAATGCATTATATAACATATATTTTTCCATAATTTATTACATAGCATGTAATTTGTACATCCAGTGTTCACGTGTTCACACATCCATTGACTTTTAAAGCTCAGTCAAAATATGCCAAAAGCACTTAGATTTTAATACAATATACCATCACTCAGAGTTCATCAACTAAAATCAATATTTTTTCTTTCTAGTGTGATAGTTACAATGAAGAATTCAAATTTTTCATCTTCACACGTGATCAATAAAATGGAATCTTTTTATAGATATGTAAATTATCTTGTGGTTGTCTTAAAGGTAAATAGTGCCCTCAAGGAAGAAAAGTATGTGTTATGTCTTTTATCTAGATGTCCCTCCAAAGCCTCAGGGACTCAGAAGTGGGGCTTTTCTGAAGTGGCAGGAACCAGGGTGTGTGAATCTGGATTGGGGATGTGGGATAAGTGGAGCATGTTTTGAGTGTGGCTGGATGGTTCTTGACAGGTCACAAACCAATGGACCTGTGACCTAAGCGGAACCGTGAGGGGAAGGGAAGCTCACTGCCGCTCGCTGGGCTTTTCTTGCCTAACGTGCCACGGACTGTCTCTACTCTGCCATGTCACCCTGTCTGGAGCCAGCTGAAAAACTCCGTAAACTAAAAGTGAAAGTAAAGTTTTCTTTCTTTCTTTTATTTGTGGAGTCAGGCATTTTAAACTAGTAATGCTAAAGTAACGAAGTATGGTTGTGTTTGGGCTGTGTGTATCAACAAAGTTGAATATTGAACTTTTGATATGCTCTAAAAATAATATTCCATGTTAAAGTTATTTTCAAAATTACAAAAGCAATTCAGTAAAAATACTGACAGGCGATTTAAATTCTAAATTGTATTTTCATAGGATCTTACCCGTATTAATACATACAAATTAAATTTTAGTATGAGATGATTTACTTTCTACAATGCAATAATGTATCTGTTTTGAATATGTATCTGTTTTAAAAGCAAATGTTATAACATTGGCAAGATATCAAGGACTTAAACTATACTTCTTTGTGAAAATAGTTATTCTTAATAAAATAAGATAGTTAAATCAGTCAGTGTATTAAATATTTATAAAGAAGGTTTGGAAAAAACAAAAAAAAATTTATCAAAATCCATTTACATAAAGGACAACAAATAACCTTATCTTCCACTTAATGTTCATTCAATTTATTAAATATTTATAAACCAATGTTGGCAGAACAAAGTAACACCAATAGATGTCAATGTACGTAAAGGGCAAATAGCCTTACCTCTCAGTCAGCCTCTGGTTACAAAACTTTTTTGTGGAAAGTTGCCTATGCACTTTTACTTACCTGCCTATTTAAAATGAACAACAAAATGCTTATTAACTGTTCCTCCTATCACAGATGGATTAAGCACATATTTGTAACACATTTCCATATATAGTAAAAAAAGATCTGAAAGACACCTGTGTTTTGTCTGTTAAAATAAATGCACATACATTTAAAAATACATTAAATTGTAGTCCAAATGTATCTGGAATCTCAAAGTCACCCCCACACACTTTTCTCAGTGTGCACAGACCTGGAGAAATTAAATGCTTCACAAATAAATTGATCAACATTCTTTTCCCTGAATATAACACCTGAGAGCCATAGTTTACATGGGAGTTGGCTCCTGGATTTGGAAATCACAATCCATGGTCACTGGCCTTCCAGACAAAACCTCACAGTGGAAAAGTACAGGGGAGCAAAGCTGATTATTTCACCGAGGGCAGGAAGCAGAACACATAGGAAAGGCTTGAGGGGGAAACGAGCTCTCCTATGACAGATCTCCAGTGATCAAACACTCCCAACAGTGCCCTACATCTTAAGAGCACATTAAGCTAAGAATACCAGTGGATTAATCCAATACTGAGTATGATATCCTATGATTCATTTATCTCTCCAAGGGTTTAGAATCTGTTCATGTTCATTAGTATTAGCTGACACAGCAAAAAATTCAATAGAATAATCATATTTATAATTAAAGGCTCCGTTGAAATGTAAGGGAATATGCAGAAAATTATTTCCCCTGTTCACTCTGAGACAGGACAGGATAGGTTATAATTGTTTGATTATACAGACAAATGCAAAAAGGTTAAATCTTCATCTCATCTTCTACTTTTTCTTCTGCTGCTTTTCCATTGCAACTGCACAACTGCATGGCCTTGCACATAGTTACCTTCTACCCCACTTTGATCACCAATTAAAATCAGTTGCTCAAACTGATCAGGGCTTTTAAGGGTTGCCAATCACTTCCCTCCCTGGCCCCCCATTTTTCTGTCTCTTTAATTCTGTCTTTGAGTTTTTTCTTTAACCTTGTATATTAGGACTGAGCAGATTGTAGTTCACTCTGGGGGTCTCTGATAGATGAGTGTTCATGCTAACAGAGAACATGACAATGAGATACCAGTCAGAATTTTGTAACTTCTACTCAAAGTGCAAATTTTTAAATCTATTATTCATATAATATGCAATATTTTATTGTATGTGCATAACCTTTTTAAAAGAGGAAATGTTACATTTCTGCATATCAAAGTAAGAAATAATCATAAGCTCTGAGGCACTTTCAATTGTCTTATGGAATTTAATAGTTCCTTATTGAATTGAGAAATTTACATAAATATTTTTATGAAATGTTGAGTTGAGTGTTTCTGAGCACCACATTTGGAGAGTTTTTTAATGGACTCATGGGGTTTCCACAGCTCTCCTGCACATTTCCATTACTTCAATTATCTATCACTATGTAGCAAATTAAAGAGATTTTTGCCATAGGAAATATTCAAATGGGGGGGCAGAAGTGTATAATGTGGGAGAAAATACGATGTTACAAAAGGAAACAAAGCTTATGTATATAGAAGGTAAGGAAAATAATGGGCAAGGAAATAGGAAAAAATGAGAATTTAGTTGTGTTATACACTAGTACAAATTTTCAATGTTGACTGTGATCATGATGTCTATATAAAATCTACCAATAAAATAAATTATTTAAATAAAAAGAATATACTATCATCTCTTGGTAATCAAAGAGGATTGGTTTGTGGATCCCAGCATATACTAAGGAGGCCTAATCCAAGGATGCCCGTGTCTCTCTCAGACCATGGTGTGCTGCTTGTACACAGACTCCACACTCTTCTACTTATACTCATTTGCAGATAACTTATAATATATAAAACTTAATTCTGTAGCTACTGCACCAAAACAAAGTTTGTACATGTTCACCTCAGACATGAATTGCTTCTGAATTCTTTCTCCACAGTTCATTAAAGCTGTGAGGGCTGAGTCAGAGGATACAGAGAGCCAAAGGGGCTGCCCTGTCACCTGCTTTGTGTCTTCTGCTCCAGGTTGACATGGCTCCACTAAGTGTTAGTAAAGCCTCTCTCCTCTCAACTACTGAAAGATTCACTTCAAAACTAATGTGAGTTTTTTTTCAGATTTTATTTCTGTGTAGCACAGTGAAGGAGGATCTGACTTCTTAATGACTGTAGCTTGCAGGGATCCCACATGACCCATATGCAGGGTGTCAGTGGTTAGTTGATAGGTGGCCCCCTCCACAGATAGCCATGAGATTTTGCCTCTTTGAGGTAAGTACAAAAGGCACTGTCTGTTGCATGATATGAAGCATTAAATACCATATGATTTGCCATACAGAATGTTTAATGTAGTTTAACACATATATTGTTGTTTTTTTATTGAAGTACTGAACTGTTCAAATGAGCATGAGTATCTCTTCTTGGAAGACTAGTTGCACTAAAGGGAATTTATTCAATAATTGTTTCTTGTTTTGTATGGATAGCAAACTCTGGACCTTGCCCTGGCCTGGCAGGTCCTGGAACCACTGAGCTAAATCCCCAGGCTGGAGAGACTCCATTTATAGGTCGCCTATTGCAGTCTGTCTCACAGTGATCCAAAATCTTCAACAGCCGCTATCTCCTTGGTTCTTCCTTCTGAGCAGGCTTGACAGCTAATAACCCAGAATGACCATAGGACACAATTAGGGATAATATGACACATGTGGGATTGCTGGGTAAAGGACTCTATTCTAACATGACACATATTTAATTTAAAAGTCTTATATCATTAGTCTTACCTTTCGTTTGTGCCTGCAAAAAGGAAATAAATCACATTATAGTCATTTGAGATTGGATTTACATATTTAAGGTTAAAAAATAAGTGAAGAGAATTAAAGTTGCTAATGTTCCCTGCGAGTATCTATCACGTGAGAAGACAGGATCTCTGCAGTGCCTGCTGATTGGATTTTGTGTCGCTCTGGTCCAAAGGAAATTGTTTTATAAGAACAAACATGGCAAATAATGAGCAGTAATGAGCAGGCCCAGAGACTGTTCTATCTTGCCTATTAAAACTATTTGGAAATTATGATAGTCCACTTTTAGCCAAGTTTCCACACTCAGCCAGAGAGACATACATACACTAAATGAAAAACAAAACAATAAGGTGATGATACCAACCTTCGGTGTGATATATGCTGTACAAAAATGTGTTCTTACACTTCTCCAAAAGTCAGGGTAAATTCACGTCAATTATTGCCCTTCTGAGCCCCAAATTGGGATATTCAAGTATAAAAATTTAAGAACTAAATCTTAACTATTAACCATAAAATTTATATGTTTTCTGTTTGTGTTTCTGCTACTCCTTAAACATTCTTATTGTGGGATGTGTCACATGAAAGATACGTGATCTGGTCCATTTTATATTTTGGGGGTTTCATTTTGTAACATTCAAAATATGTATTAGTTTGCTCAAGTTTCCACAATGTAATGCCACAGACAAACTCTTAAAAAATTTATTTGTCCAATGGTCTGGAGATGACAGGTGCAGAGTTTATGACAACAGTGAGGTTTCTGAAGCTTCTGTCCTGGGCTCTTATGGCCTTGTGTAGAGTTCCTCTAAGTTTCCCTGACCCTGTTTCTTTCTACACTGTTAACAGTGATTTTTATTTTTTAAAAACTCTTTCTAAATAAGTCTCTTGTTTACACACCTGTCCTCCAAATACATTTATATTTAAAGTCATGGGGGTTAGAGCTTCAACAAATGCATTTGCAAAGGATATGATTAAACTATAACAACACATTTTTCTCTATTATAGGAATAGTTATATTTTACAGTTTATTGGTCTTATAAACCCTGAATAAATAAGATTATAATCTAGTACCTTGAAGTTTAAATCACCCAATGTGGTGACAGCCCTATTGTGAGTCCTTGGAACTTACTCAACCGACAGAGATGACTTTAAAATCATCCTTTTGGATGATTTCCACCTCCTGTTAAAGTTCTGGTGGACAGAGTGAAAAAAATTCACTGATGTGGTTTTGAATAAATACTTCTTTTTCCAATTTTATTTCTCTTAGTTTTCTTCCTTCCTTCCTTCTTTCCTTTCTTCCTCCTTCCCTCCCTTCTTTGAATCAGCATTTGCCTATGTAGTCCAATCTGGCTGTGAACTGACTATCCAGCCCAGGCTGCCTTAGAACTCGTAGTGATCCTACTGACTCAGCCTCCCATGTTCTGGGATTACATTTAGATCTAACACATTTTCGTACTTTGATGAAAAATCAGTGTATTCTTAAACACACACACACGTGCACACACACACACACACACACACACACATGCACCAGTATGCACACACCTGTAAGAATCAGCAGTCCCTAGTTTAATCATCTACATAGTGTGAAACCCCTGTCAAAGCAAGAAAAGATAAAGCACACACACAAATGAGAAACAATCTGTATCTTAGCTATATCATTTTTTTAAAATGAATTAATATTTTGTCTCCAAAGTTTCTTTGATATTAAAATTTTGTAATGTTGTAGATCTTCTTCATGCACTCCACAGTCATTTATGGTAATACCTTCTTTGAATGCAGTCTAACTGACTTTGCTTTGTCTCAATCCTATGAACTAAGAATTGCACATTGGCAGAAATGGATTTGAACTTATGAGTAGATATTCTTATATAGAGGATAATTGTAAAAGGAATATTTTGGTTCTACTGTGTTGTAATAAGGCGATCAGCTTGGGGTATTGAGACAGTCAGGTCCAACCAAGATCAGTTAGCAATCAGTAGCCTTAAGATTGAACTAGTAAAAGCAAAAGGTTTATTATTTCTCTGAGAACTAGAATTATTTCACATGGGAGGAAACAGCTGATAGAGTAGAAAATACAGAAAGAAATGTACTGAAGTTGTTTCAAACATTCACTCTTGAAGTCTTCCTTTAGAACCTTAAATTTATTGAAGCGACCTAAAATCAGCTAAGAATGATTCATTTCAAATACAATGCATAGGTCCAACCAAGGATTAGAAATACCAATGAAAATCTTAAGGAAGAGGAGCTAAAATGGAAATTTTGTACCCTCTAGCAAATCTGCGATCGAAGTAAACCTCTCTTTCTGCATTCTCTACATTTACATCATGCATCTGAATTTGGATAGAGGAAAACCTATGCACTGCGATGAAGAGAAACATTGACTGTATGAGAACCACCTTCCAGTGAGCCCTTATTGCTGAAAAGAATCACACTGAACTCAATTATCCTGCACTTCCAAGGAACTTGATTAGACCTTATGTGTTTCATAAGGTTATGTGTTTCAAATATTCAACATTTCTTTTTCCATTCTCACTTTTATATCATGACTTAGCTTCAAACTTTGATGAAAAGGTTACAGTGATCAGAAAACAATGCTTATTGTCTTTGACCACTATACCCCATTTTTCAGTATCTTAGGCCATTTTCATGTTTTCTAAGTTAATTTGGATGACTCATTGTGACTATATTGAGGATAGCCAATTTTTCTTCTTATGGAACACATATCATACATCCTCATATACTCACAGCATTTATCACTTATACTTGTTCATTGCCAACATTTTCTCCACAGAAGATCAGTGCTTGCAGCATGTAAAAATGCTATTTTTCTTTAATATTTCTGTGACCTTTCAGCAACATGATTTACTTAACCAGTCATTCTTTGAGTAGTAATCATTTTGGCTTGGCCTCAAGAAAGGAATGGCCTTTTGTTGTACAAGCTCTCAGCAGGTAAACAGTGAAAGCTTGGCATTTCTTAACTGAGACAAAAATATTATTCACGAGGGGCCTCTGGTATTACATATGATGATTAACAAGTTTAGAGTGACTTAAGGTGTTCTATCTCCAGGGAATGGACAGATGGACACGGTGATCAATGTAATCAGTTGGTCAATCCAATCAGTTATCCCTACAAAACAAAAACTTTGTAAAATTTCTGGACACTGTAATTTAATAAGCTTCTTGGGAGCAAATACTTTGAACATATCATACCTAACAATCCTGTGGAATAAGGCATCCCAAAGACAGGGAATATTTAATGTTTGAAATCCTTGTAGACTGTTCTATAGGTGCCTCTTCCCTTTGCTAGATTTTTCTTTTTTCTTTTCTTCTTTTTTTTTTTTTTTACTTAGGTTTTTTTGAGACAGGGTCTCACTTTGTAGTTCAGGCTGGCCCCCAGCTCAGCCTCCAACTCACATCACAGCAATCCTCCTGCCTCTGCCTCCCGAGTGCTGTGAGCCAGCACACCCATTACTGTGGTATGTGGTACTGGTTGCTGCTGGGCATGAGTCTCCATGCCCAGTTCTGTATGTGGTTAGCCAGGATTGAACCTGGGCCCTTGTGCTTGCAAGACAGGTGCCAGAACCACTGAGCTAAATCCCTGACCCTCCCTTTGCTAGATTTAATGTATGCTTTTTCAGGAATAAACAATTGCTATTTTTATATAATGAGTTCAGGGTTTTGTTTTGTTTTTTTTTGTTTTTTTTTGTTTTTTTGTCTGTTTGTTTGTTTTTTGCAGTGTCAGTGATCAAACTCAGGATTTTGTGCTTGCCAGGCATGTGCTGTACCATTGAGCTGTACCCACAGCCGCACCAGTCTGGTTTATGCTAAATCCTCCTTGGGAATAATTATATCTGGGGATGATTCTGAGAACTGCTTAACATAGATTTGGTGTTATAACTGATGAGAGTCTGAGGACTATGTCCTAGGACTTCTCAATTTCAATAAATCTGGGCTCTACTTTTTGACAAAATTTTCATTTCTAATACAGAGCTGCACTGTAATGTTTTCACTCCTGTTTCATTCCATTTCAATTCAAATTTCAATTTTCTTTTCTCATTTAGGTATTGCTAGGGTTTTTTTGGGGGGAGCATGGCTGATCCTTTTCCTTTTTCATTTTTTTTCTCCTTTCCTTTTGTAGTAATACTGTTATGATCTCATTCAGTCCTGAGGACTTAAATCTCATCTCTTTGGCACTGATGTGAAATGCATAATCCTGGTTTTTACTGTCACAAAGTCCAAGTTAACATATTTGATCACACCACTCTGGACAGTTGACAGACTCTAAAATCTAACATGCTCCTGTGAGCTCCAGTCTCTTATGTGGGGCTCAGAAAGTGCTACCCCAGCATACTTAGAACTCAGCGAAACTGGGAATGTCTTAGAAGGGAGCAGTTCACTGACGTTCCGCACATTTCTAAATGTGAGATGGTTCTAAAGAAAGTCTTTGGCCTCCCTCACCCAACTATAAACTAGAACCTTCTTTCACAATACCTATTGTGAAATATGAAGAAAATATCCAAAGGGAAAATGGGAGGAGGGAAAGAAAAATTTGATGGTAAAATTTTGAAAAATGGAAACAAAACATGTACACAGGGGGTGCAGGAGGTCGAGAGATCAGAAGAATGGGAAAAAAATGAGAATAAAGATGCACCATGTAGAGATACAAGTCTATAATATTGAATGTGAACATAATGTATATCTAAAATGTGCCAATAAACTCAGTAAATGAAAAAAAAATAATTCCTTGTGGCACAGCAGCCCTCCCCTATATCTGATGTGAAAGAATATCATTAAATCTTTTTGTTTGTACACACTTCTAAGTGGTTGTTCTTCCTTAAATCTAAGTACAGACAGACAGTGGACAACTTTCCCTGAGCTATTTTGGGGGAAGAGGGTGCACTTACTGGGCTCTTTCTTGTCAGTCTTTTGTTCTTTGTTATAGGAGTCATGTCTGTGACCAAAATTGGGTGAGGAAAGATGTCTCATCTTTCTGCTCCAACAAACTTTAGCCAGGAAACTTTTCATTGGTGATTTTCTTGTTCTAATTTCATAAAAAACAAATCTGATTTAGTTTTAGGATTATACTAGAATTCTTCACGTTAATTTGTGAAGTGTATCCAAGACTTGGTGATTTTTTTTTCTCTACTTTTAATGTTATCAACTCATTGGCTTTCCTTGAATACTATAGGAGCCATTTTAACTGTTACCATTATTTCTTCCTTGACTGTATACAGCGTGTCAGAGTCTGTAGTCCCATGACTGGAACAAAATACTCCATTCTGAAAAACTAAAGGCAGAAAGTTCTTTTGGTTCATAATTTCAGAGGATTCACAACATAGCTGTGACTCCAAAGCAGAAAGAACATGGTGTATGGGAACTGTGGAGAAAAGGTTCTTAGACCATGGCAGACAGAAAGCGAGCAAGTTAGAAAGACCAGACCGCAAGAGTGAGATTACTTTCAAAGCGCGATCCTCCATCCGTGATCCATTTTCTTCAATTCACTGACTCTTGAAAGACATAAGATCTTGTCCTTCCGCTACTTGAACTCCAAAGTACTTCTATGATGAGAAAAGGAAAGTCCTTGCAAAAAAACAACAGTCTGCCTCACAGTATGCTCAATTACTTACTTTCGTATTTTATCGCCACTGACCACTATGGCTTCCTTAGTATTAGTGAGGTTGTCATTGACAAAAATTAAATCTATCTTAACTCCTTTATATTTCTAGAAATGCTCTTATTTCTAATGTCTGGAAAGATAATAACCTATTAGCCTTTTTCAATTTTTTACTCAAACATTAACATTTTATATGTCTGGACTTTACAATTTTTTTTTAACTTTTATTTATTTATTTATTTTTAATTATCTTTATTGGTACATTAAATATACACATCATGATTGCACTCCATAATGGGGATTTGTACCAGTATAAGACACAACTTAATTCTCATTTTTTCCCATAGACCCACCCACCCTACCACCCCCCCATATATATAAAATTTGTTTCCTTACTTTTTTGTTACAATCTCAACATTGTC
>PVIR01033161.1:0-18084 GCA_004026965.1 Petromus typicus | reverse complement strand
ATCTTAATTTTTTTTCATTCCCTTCCTGCCCATTCTCTCCTTCAATTGCTTTGTTCCTTTTATTAAAAGGTCAATACCCTTATTATTTATCTTTTATTTCATTCTTTAGTATACATTTTTGGTTTGTTCTATAAAATACAATATGTTCTATTGATTCTTATGTGTCTGACTTATTTCACTTAGCATTCTGTTCTCTGAAAGCATCTATTTTCCTAAAAATCATTCCAATTCCTCCTTCTTTATGGCACAGTAGTACAACACTGTGTACAGTATCACACTTTTATTATCCACTTATTGGTTGATGGGCATATAGGCTGCTTCCAAGACAGAGCTATTTTAATTCTCCTGTTATGAATCATAGTCATGAATGTGTCACTGTAAAATGAGTTATGTCTTATATTTTGTTATGATGAGCTTGCCTAGTGAAAAATATTACAATTTCTTTTCTGTCTTAATTAGTTGAACTATACTCTATATTGACTTGTATCTACTTGTCCAAAAATTTGTTCATGTCAAAGAAAAATTAACAAATGTGGAAAGAGGTCTGAGTTAAATATCAGCTAATATTAACTAGGAAATCTTATGAGCTATATACAAGTGTAAAAAGATAAACTTTATTACAAAGTATTGTTATTATAATGCTTTTTAATCAATTTTAGTAAAATTGTGTTGAGGGTATATATTATAGTTTTCTTGATAAACAATGTTCATGAAAACATAATGAGTCTTTTTATTTATAAGAAGATGAACTTAGAAAGTGATTTAGTCATCTAAGAATTCACACATTTTAATATTATTTGATAGCAAATAAGAATATTGATAAAGAATTGATAGACAATGATTGAAAATATGATGCATACTTACTAAAATTTTAGGGCCGGGAGTTAGCTCAGTGGTTCTGGCGCCTGTCTTGCAAGCACAACGACCCGGGCTTCGATTCCTGTTAACCACGTACAATGCCGGATGCGGAGACTCACCCCAGCAACAACCAGTACCACATACCACAGTTCTGGGCATGGTGGCTCATGCCTGTAATCCCAGCACTCGGGAGGCAGAGGCAGGAGGATTGCTGTGATGTGAGTTTGAGGCTGAGCTCAGGGCCAGCCTGAACTACAAAGCGAGATCCTATCAAAAAAAAAAAAAAAAATCATAACAAAGACAGAGATTAATCCCCATTATTTTAGACACATCCATCTTATTAATTTTTATTCCTATCTGAGTCAGTATAGAAAGAATCCTACATATCTTTCCAGTGTGTGAACAGCAGCAAAATAAGGGACATTATTCTCAATGGCATAACATACAAGCACAGGCTTGTAAAACTAGGATTGTGTCTGATATGCTACCTGATTCATCATTTCTAGCCCCATAGAGATTCTGACTCTTCACCAAAGTCAAAATGATCCTGACTGATGGAAATTTGTAATGTGTTTAGAACATAAAGGCAGCTATGGGGTGAGACCAGAGACACTCACAACAGGGAATTCTCAGAAAAGGCACAGAAATTAGAGTAATATCCAAAGTGGAGGAAATATTTTGAAAGGGATTAACTGCAGCATGTCTTTTAGTGTACTAGTGTTCAATAATCTTTATTGAAAACTATTTCAACCACCCTTGTACTTTAACTAAATTCTTAAAAATGAACACAGTCAAACTTTGAATAATACGGCAACATAAATGTAAGTATCTAAGATCTTACTGAGCAACAGAACAACTGATTGCAATTTATTCATACATCAGCATGAAATGACCACAGAAATAAGTTGTAAAAGATATTTTAAGATTTAAAGCATTTTCACAGTTATAATAAAATTGGCTAGATGATAAAAATAATTGAAGCTAATAATTGAGGCTAAAATAGGTGTTGTGCTAATTAGTCAAGTGAAATTCCTGTATGTATGTTCCTTTGGAAAACCTAATATGAGAACAATTTACTCCTATTTGGTTATTAATGTATAACCACATCTCTGAGGACTGTAGATGAGATTTCAACCTATAACACGAATGTACAGTCTATGAAATTCCTATTAATTTACAGAGACCACTGTTGCTTTATGCAATGTGATATAGCTTTAGAATTTTGCCTTTGAAAACAGGGCGCCATCTATGAAGTGGTTAGTTTCCATCACAGAAAACTGAATATACACCTATAAATATAAATATATGTACATTACATATAAACCTGTATGTATAAAACCTATTTATAAAACATTTTTAATGTCACCCTATAATTATAAACACTAAATATGGAAGACACAAGTATAATATTAAACTAATAGGAACGAACATTACATTTCAAGTGAAAGCTTTATTTTTGTATTAAATGGATTAGTTAATATTCTCTTAGGCATGGTGATGTCTTATGGAGCTGGAGACACAAAAGAATATATTTTTAAAAGGAAATATTTCATGGTTACCATCGTTATACTTGGGTGTTTAGAAACGGAAACATGTTGCTGACCTGAAAAAAAACAGGAATAAAACACTGAGCAAAATTTGTAAACTGATTTTTTTCCCCTTCTCAGTAAATCATTGCAATTGTTATGATAGCTTCAATTTAACATATTTCTTGAAAAACTTTCTGAAAGAAGCAATAGAGCAATTCTCATCAGATTGCAAAATTTCCCTCTGTCAACTAGTTTACTTCCGTCACAAAATTATATTATGAGCTTTGTGATCATTCATGATTAGGGACGATGTGCGAAAGCACGGCAGTGCATTGTTGAGCTACAGATAAATAAAGGATAAATAAATAATGGAAGCGTTTTGGACAGCTGGGTGTCGGTAGCAATTGAAGCAAAAGAAGTCGCACTGTGAGCCATGAGAAACTAAAACATCTTGTTCCTGGATGCTGACAGGATAATGGAGAGGATAGAGTGAGATAATACATAAATTACCGTGAGTGCTTTCCTGTGACACATGACTCACTCAGCTTGAATTTATTATTTATATTATCTATGTGAATTATTGCTAAGTGCCCTCTATTACCAACAGTTTAGAAGACTGGAAGATAGGCTGAGAAGACAAAAAAAAAAAAAAAGTCACAGATACCATTTTTTGAAACTTTGAGTATTATCAAAGATGAAGGTTTTAGTTGTTCTTGCTTTATACGTCTCCCTTCCTTTGAAAAATTGGAAAATAGAAACGGAAACTTAGAGCACAGGTCCTTATTTCCATCCCCATTTTGTAATTTTCAGCCTGAAATCGTTTTAACGTCACTGAGGGAGGACGCTTTTGATTAGTCACGTTCGATTATTTGAAATATTTTTTTGTTGTTCAAAAATTATATCATACATAAATGCATTTCTATTCTATGTATGTAGAATTATGTATTTGTCCAGCATTTTATATCATCCTTTAGAACTGCACATTAAGTAATACTTTATTTCATATCAAATATTGAATGCTATGAAGAGCAACTCTTCATAACAAAGAAATCTGTTTATATTTGGGTAAACAAGACAACCTGCAAAATGTATTTATGAAATTTATGTCACGGGCGTATTTGGGTTTCCTGTGCACTAATGTGAGTGTGTATATATTCTTTCACATGTGTTTTTATCTATATACACAATCATATGTTCTTTTCACATGCGTTCTCTCATGTAAATCTATTTTGTAGCCCAGGTGAGCCTCAAACTCACAGCAATCCTCCTGCCTCTATCTCTCAAGTGCTGGGATTACAGACCTGAGCTACCATGTCTGGCACTATGGTATGTGGTACTGATTGCTAGTGAGTGTGAGTCACCATGCCTGTCATCGTTGTATGTGGTTACCGCGGATGAAACATGAGACCTTGAACTTGCAAGGCAGGTGCTGGAATCACTGAGCTAAATCCATGGAGCCTCTATTGTAAATCTTTACATTAATATATATATATATATATATGCTTATATATTAATATATGCATATATATTAATATATGCTTTAATTTAAGTGGAAGATGTTTTTCTGGTTCTGGAGATATGTATCTTGATAAGCATATCATAAAGAGAAAATGAATTCCATGTATTTAATTTGCTAAACATTATACTTTGAAAGACAGTGTGCTGTAGGACATAGGGTGCCCATGACTGTCCAGGAGTTTCATACTGTATTTGGCTGGACTAGGAGAATTTAAAATTGAAAACATGGTTTCTACAGAATGAGTGCTACTCTTTAGCATCAAAATATATAGATAAAAATTTAAAATAAACCACAGCATTCATATGATCAATCATCAGCTTGACATAAATTTTCTTTTCACTTTGACAAGTAGAAAACTTTAAGGTCTTTTGGATAAATATGAGATATCTGCCAGCATTCTTTTTCTTTTGTAGACTCCGTTATAATCTTTCAGTATTATTTTACCATAATAAAATCGATAACATTTAAGTTGAACATAGTCTAAATATTTTTTATTATCCTTTAGTACATTTTACATTGAATAACATGTTGTCAGCCAAGTATGTTACGGTGACTTACTCCTCTATTTTCATCACTAAGGGAGACTGAGAATATGTTCAGTTCAAATCCTACCTATACTTGTTAGTGAGATCTCTCAAAGTAAAATTGTATATGAGCTGGGTTAATCACTCTATGGTAAAGAATTCCTAGATTTGATTTTCAGTATTGCAAAATAGTAATCATATTTCTATAGATAAATTCTTTGTTATCAATTTCCGCTACAACTGTGGAAATCTTATGTTTCATCAGAGAATTATAACTTTCTTTTCAATGTAGATTTACAGTCATTCTATATTTATTTGGTACACTGTGACTGAGAGTTCACATAAATTAAAAATCAATTAACATTCAGTTTATTTACGTGTCTTGCCTATTGCTATGCAATGGTGAGGCATAGGTAGCTTTTGCTTCAAGTATAAAAGCCTATAAAATGTCATTCTTATATTAACAATTAAAAACAAAACTTCACAAGAATCTAAAAGTTCTTTAATCCACTACAGAGTTCAGAGTGAAAGGCAATGAACTCAATTATTTTGAAATCTTAGAAAAATCTGTCCTTAAGGGGAGAGAAATGAATACAAACATTCTCTTAGTGGAAGCGAAGTATAAAAATATGGAACAATGATAAAAGCAGAAGTATGCGGCAAAGCTTTTGATGGCTTTCTAAAAGCCACATAGATTTGAAGAGCAGAGTATCAGTTGATGTTGGTTGTGGTCATACAGCCTGTTGTCCCAGCACTTGGGAGGCTGAGGCAGAAGGATGGCCACAAATCGTAGGACAGTCTGGACTACATAGTGATATCTAGTCTCAAAACAAAGAAACAAAGCATTAAAAAGTCAACATCAAAAAGTTTGTTTTGCACTGAGTTATAGGTCCTTATCCCTAAATATCAGGAACTTATAGAGAAGACTAGAGTAGACTAAGTCTCTTTCTTATCTCAGAGAAATAAAAGACTGAAGTACTCAGGGAGAATTTTAAGTATTGTGTCAGTCGAGGTGGCATATCTGTCCTTTAACTTTAGTACAAGTTGTTTCCTGACTTGAGATGCCGTTGTATGATCCTATAAAAAGTTCAGATAATACAATTTCTAAATATAATTCAAAAACATCTTCTGAAACTAAGTTCCCACCTCCTCAAATAAACAAAGTACAATAGCTTTGTAACTAATCAATATGTTCCACAGTGTGATGTTTTAGAATGAAAATATTCAATTATATTAATTGAAAGAGGACCACAGTCTCACTCCTGAGGAACAGCTGGTGTGCTATTATCATAAGGTTGAAAGCATTGCTTCTTGGTAAATAGATTAATGGATCTACTGGAAAGATTTATTTAGAATTGTTTCCTTGAGCAATGAATAAGAGCTCTAACGCAAAGAAATTTTGTTTATACACTAATCATTTAATGTTCTTAATTATATTAAACATAAGAAATATGCAATGGCACTTAATTTCACTATTATCATCATAAAATAATGCAAAGTGTATTAGTTAAGATGTCTTTTATTTCAAATATCAGGGTAGAAAGGCCAACATGATGAAATATTATTATAGAATAGAGGTAATATTAATTTCTTGTCTTAGTGCTTTCTGTTTTAGCTAAGTGATAGCTCTGCCTTCAGCCTGATGTTGGCACTATATCTCCTATCGCTGTGGTATTACACCTTCATATGGCTTTAGCTAAACAGAGTGTAATGTTCACTTCCATCCATATGGACTATTTGTCAAAAGTGTCAGTCAGATAATTAGATGTTTTGGGATAAATCCGTGATATATGTCATTGCTTTACTTATCTACATTTATTAACTGTCTAAACCATGAATAACATGGTACGTCTTTCAGTTAGCCAGTGGGAGGAGGGTAACTCTTTTGTTGTCAGCCATGTGAGATCATTTTGAATAGTGACTTACATGATTATATATCAGTTGACATATTAAATATTTTAAGTTTCAAATTCCATAACATAGTATATATTTCAGTATTGACTGATATAGTGTAGCTTTAGAGAACACATTTCTTATTTTGGGAAATGAATGTTTTGTTAGCATAGATGCCCAAGTCATACAATAAGACAGGAGTCTAGCCACTCTCATGTTGGAAGGAGACAGAGGAAAGAAAAAGCTCATACAGCTTCAAGGTACTAAAATAATCCATTAACTCACAGGAGAAGCTTCCTGTATGTAACACACTGCTGAAATATGTTATGTTTGGGAATTCACAGGCACTTTGTAATATGAAAATATTTGCAAAATTTAAGATTTTAAAATTTCCATTTCTCTATCAGTATTCTAGGAATTATAATTTAAGATAAATTTTACATGGCAGTAAGAATATGTCATTTTCAACAGACTAAAAATCTCCAATTAATTAAGATATATTCAAGGAAACAATCAACAATTATAATTAGACACTATTATTCAAAAATACTCAGTAGAATGCAAATTATATCAATATATTAATATTAATATATCTTGGTGATAATATTTCTACCTTAAAATGACAATAAAACAAGTATTTATAATAATTTTAGGTGTTTTTCATTGTTTTTCACATATGTACAAGAAGAGGTAGATATAATAATCCCTGCTAGCCAAGATTACTATAGAAATAAATAATGACAAATTGAGTAATTAAGCTATATTTGATAAATCAGAATTTTTCAACAAAAGGAAAGAACAGTATAGTATGTTCTTTCTATAGAAATTAAGGAAAATTATTTCTATTGAAGTGGTTAATATTGGATAGGTGTGTGTCTAAAAGGGACTATGTCTCAGTCAAGAAAATTAAAATTAAGAAGTACACAAAATAAAGAAGATCTGTAAACAATGAAATACTTGGTAGACAATGGGCCAGTGTATAAATACACAATTACAAATGGAATTCTCTAATTAGAATTTGTATTGTATAAAACACAGATTTTATATGTGAAATAAATGACCTTGGGAAACCAAAGAAATATATCACATGCGAAAGAGCTGAAGAATTAACTATTTTAGATTAAAGAAAAGAATAACTTTCTTAGATTTGAGTTACTATTACAGCCCATAAGTTGGCTTGTGTGTAGGTGAATGTATATTAGTAATAAGACAATGTATCTGAAATGCAATCAAACATTATTTCGTGGACATCCCAAAAGGAGACACCATTAAAACAAAGGATGAAAATTAAGCAAAGCACCAGAAAACATGTTGCCAGTGAAACAAACATTGAATGAAAGATGTAATAATCTGAATATAGATTAACCAAAGGAAAGGGAGGAAAAAAAGAAAGAAGAGGAAATGGAGAAGGAGGAGTTTAACATTTAAGTTACCTTAGATCTCAAATGGAAGAAAATATGACTATAAAATTTTATATAGTTACATATGCCTATAAAATAAATTTACTAAGACCATATTAGTGTTCTACAAAAGCAAATGAAATATTTATAGAACAAAAATTCAATGAAAGTAATAAAGGAAATATTATGGAAATAAAAGAGCAATGTCCAATATCTGAAAAAATGATGAACATGTAGAAATATAAAAATGGTTTAAAGGAGTACACTGAATGTTAAGAGGTAGAAGAAGCAATGTTAATAATCCTGAGTAAAATCTTAATTATCAGATTTACAAGATTAATTCTCTTTCAATAGGGCTAACAAGAAATATGACTATAAAATCTTATCTTTAAAAAAGTAAAACACTATAAAAAAACTTCCAAAAATGGAAAACTAAGTTAACAAAAACTTAAAATGAAGCAAGACAAAATAAGCAAACAAAAACTAGTCTCATATTATACATCTCACTAGTGACAACAAAAGGTTAAAATTTGTAAAAGAATATATGTCAGAAGCTTGTGGAGTAATTATTTAACAAATATTGGGTAAGATAGCACACCTCTCTAATTACAGAAGTGAAGAAGCTGAGGCAGACAATCTCAAGTTGGCATCCAGCTTGGGTAAAATAGTGAGTGACACTATGACTTAAAAGGTAAACGCTTCGAGGAGTGAGAGGTACTGGTGATGTAACTTAATAGTGCAGCACCCTTGAGTTTGTTTGGAAATATATGGAAAGAAAGAAAGAGAGAGGAAAAAAAAGAAAGAGAGAAAGAGAAAGAAAGAGAGAGAGGAAAGAAAGAAAGAAAGAAAGAAAGAAAGAAAGAAAGAAAGAAAGAAAAGAAAGAAGGAAGGAAGGAAGGAAAGCAAACAAGCAGGGAGGAAGTGAAAGAGAAGTAAGGGAAAAAGGAAGAGAGAGAGAGAAAGAGAGGATGAAAAGAAGGGAAAAAAGGAGAAAAAGAATGAAAGAAGATAGAAAAAAGACTGGAATTTTTTACTCAGAGGCTTTGCATGAACCATGATTAAAAATATGCTTATTTGGGTGGGCTAATTTTTTTAAGCTCTTTATCTATTCTAGATAGTAACCCTTTGTCTGAGGAACGGCTGGTAAAGATGTTTTCCCACATTATTGGTTGCCATTTTTGCTCTGTTGTTGGTTTCCACAAATTTAAAGACCCAATTCAAAACTGGGCATCCGAAATGAACAGATACTTTTCAGAAGAAGAAGTGAGAGCAGCTAAGAAGTATATGAAGAAATGCTTAACATCATTAGTCATTTGAGAGACACAGTTGAAAACAACACTGAGATTTCATCTCTACCCACAAAAAATAGCTGCCTTTTCAGAATTAGCCAGCAACAAATCTTGGCGAGGCTGTGGAGAAAAAGGAAGCCTTCTCCACTGTTGGTGGTACTGTAGACTCGTACAACCCCTGTGGAGATCAGTTTGGAAATTCCTCAAAAAGGTAGAATTGGAGGTCCCATTTGACCCGGCCATCGCTCTGCTAGGTATATACACACAAGAATTAAAAGATTCATATCAAAGCAACATATGTGCACCCATGTTTATAGCAGCTCAGTTTGTGATTGCTAAATCTTGGAAATAATCCAAGCATCCATCAACTGGAGACTGGATAAGAAAGCTGTGGATCTTCTACAAAATTGAGTATTACTCTGTCATAAAAAAATGATAAGTTTGACTCGTTTATACTGAAATGGACATATCTTGAGGACATCCTCATAAGTTTAATAAATAGGTCACAGATGTGTAAATATTGTATCTTTTCTCTGGTATGAGAAAATGAAGACGAGTTCTAGAATGTATGTTATATATTATGAAATAGAATATACTCAAAGCGAAATAGCGTGAAGGGGGACAAATAATAAGATTATAACAAAAAAGAAAGGAACAAAGTTTATGTATATATGGTGTGGGGGTGGTAGGGTGGGTAGGGCTATGGGGAAAAATGAGAAGTAAGTTGTGTCATATATTGGTACAAATTTGCATTGTTGAGTGTAATCGTGATGTGTATATGTTACGTACCAATAAAGATTTCAATTAAAAATGCTGATTTACTAATTTCCAAGATTTAAAAAACCATGCCAGTCCAATGTTACAAATGAAGAATAAAACTGTAAGAGTGGCATTTGGTAGACTCCTGTGTAGAGAGTGCATTTTCATTCTTCTCAGAATAATTCCTTTTCCACTCTTATTCTTTTATTTTTCTATTTTCTAGACATTCTTTTTAAATTACAGTCTTTATTGGTACATTGCATATACACATCGTGATTGCACTCAACAATGAGTATTTGTACCTGTATAGGACACAACCTAATTCTCATTTTTCCCCATAGCCCTACCCACCCTACCACCCCCACCCCATGCACATAAACTTTGTTTCCTTTCTTTTTTGTTATAGTCTCATTATTGACTTTTTTAATGAAATTTCCTAATCCAATATAGAAAATTTCTCTACTTGTGGACAATCAAGATTGTCATCTATAAAACAAAATTTTATATTTTAATAGTCAAGTAAAATGAGAACTAAATTGTGTTTTATACTGATACAATTCCCCATTGTGGAGTGCAATCATGATGTGTATATTTAATGTACCAATAAATATTTCAATTAAAAATAAATGAATAAATAAATATTCATTATTGCTTGAGATATCAGGGTTTAAAAAAATTATATACAAATGACTTTATATATTTCAGCATAAAATTTAAACATAACTGAAAACATCTGAAGCCAAATTTTATAAGAAATAAGATTGAAAATCAATAAATTATATTATGTAAAATTAAAGAACTTCTGGGGGCCGGGGAGTTAGCTCAGTGGTTCTGGCGCCTGTCTCGCAAGCGCAAGGACCCGGGTTCGATTCCCCGGTAACCACATAACAATACTGGGTGTGGAGACTCACACCCAGCAGCAACCAGTACCACACACCACAATGCCCGGGCGTGGTGGCTCACGCCTGTCATCCCAGCACTCGGGAGGCAGAGGCAGGAGGATTGTGATGTGAGTTTGAGGCTGAGCTCAGGGCCAGCCTGAACCACAAAGCGAGACCCTGTCTCCAAAAACCAAAAAAAAAAAAAAAAAATTAAAGAACTTCTGACAGTAAAGGAAACAACTTCAGGAAAGGAGAAACATTTTGTCAGCTACCCCATGGACAAAGGACTATTATCAAGAGTATATATAAAATTCAAAAAAAAAATGAGCCAGTTAAAAAGTGGGTGAAAAAAGCCAATAAACAATAACAAAGTTCGATAGAACAGATATTACAGCAATTCAAATTAGAACCATGCTGACACTCCATCTTAGTCCAGAAAAACAGCCATCTTCAAGAAACTGAAAATAATAAATGCTAACAAAATTTCAAGAAAAATCTTCTACATTATTATTGGGACAATAATCTAATAGAATCACTATGAAAATTGGCATGGCATTTCCTCAAAATCTAAAAATAGACTTTTCATTTTAGCTAGTATTATCCTTTTTAAAAAAATATTTGAATCTTTATTGGTACGTATGCATACACATAGTGATTACAATAAACACTGACAATTTGTAGTAGTATATGACATTCTTGATATTGTCTCAAACTTGAAAGACACAGTATTAGACTAAGTCATACATATCCAGTTTTACTGAAGCACAGTTCATCATACGTAAATCTTGAAACCTGTTTGTGTACATCAAAATGAATAAGAAAAATGAGGAATTTTAGGATGCACTGGAGTACTACTCTGCCATAAAGAAGGGAGGATTTGAGCTATTTATAAATAAGTGGATGCACTTTCAGATCATACTACTGAGTCAGAAAAATCTTAAATAGAAGCTTAAATATTACATCATTTCTCTTACTTGAAAAACCCAAAGCATAAGTAAATTGTAAAATAAAATATAGATAATAGAAAATAAGGAAGTAGATCTTTTCTCAAATGGAAAGATCAAGAAAGATAAGTATGGAATAGGGAGGGAGGTTACATGACTAAAAATAATTACAATACATTATCCACATGTACTAACTCTCCATAAGGAAATAATTAATATATACTGCATCACATACTAATAAAATAGAAATAGAATAACAAATGAAAAAGATAATTTAATAGTTTATCCCTTGTCTCCAAATAAAGTTGAGCACAAATATGCTTACAATCAGTCATTTCACTACATTCCACTCACTTCCATTTTCACTTTATTTAATAACTACAGCTGGTAGGAGCAGTTAGCACTTCTGCCTGTTTTTGCAGTTGAGAGGTAATTCATGAACAACTAGCTACCTGCGAACAAAAGTTTGTTAAATTCTAAAGAAAACTATATTGGTTAACTAGAAACCAAAATTTAGAATTGAGGCTATGATCTAATAATACAAGATATTACAGAATTCTTTTTACTTTTAATTCTGATAGTTTTCTGAACATTTCTTTACATATTTAGTGTAAAAGTCCAAATGTGAATATTCCAGTATTCAAGAAACATTGTTTTATCCCTTCACTATTTATTTAATATGTAATATATTTATAATGGGGGGGGCTGGGCATTTAGCTCAGTGGTTCCGGAGCCTGCCTTGCAAGTGCAAGGACCTGGGTTCGATCCCTGGTAACCACATACAACAATTCTGGGCATGGTGACTCACACCCACCAGCAATCAGTACCACATACCACAGTACTGGACCTGGTGGCTCACAACTTTAATCCCAGTACTCGAGAGGTAGAGGCAGAAGGATTGCTGTGAGTTGCAGGCTGAACTCAGGGCCAGCCTGAACTAAAAGATCAAGACCCTGTCTCAAAAAAAAAAAAAAAAAATTATAATGAGAAGAGGCAATATTTTTACTATTTTTAGTTGAGTATAATAACAAATAAAATCACATACATTTAAGATGTACATTATCACTTTGAAGATACATATGTGTTGTGAAATGATTTCTATAACCAAAATAACATACCTATATTATGCTATATATATAACATACCATATATATATTATATATATTATATATATGTGTATATATAATATATATATAATATATATATATATATAACATACCTATATTATGCTATAGCAATTCTTCATTTCCTCCATTTGGAAACATTTTATAAGAGCGTAAGTCACAAATTACCTTTAAACAAAAATAGAAATGTGCTCAGCATCTCACTCTCCAAGATTAAAACAGCTAAATGAACACCATGCTAGATGATTATTTGATATCTCTATACATTGATGCTTTTAAAGTATATAAACATGGCAAGCCATACATACAATTTTATAATATGCTGTTTCACTTAGAAATGTAGTGAACACATTTTTGCCTCAATAATTTCGTGTCAACATCATGATCTATTAATAATGTATTAATTTTTTCTCATTCCCCCATGTCCACCCTCCATTTTCTCTTCCTCTTGTCTAATGATAGCCTCTCTTCTACCGTTTTTAGATGTCACATTTTAGGAAAAGTTGTGATGCCTCTCTTTGACCTGGCCATTGCTCTGCTAGGTATATACACAAAAGAATTAAAAGACTTATATCACAGTGACGTATGTGCACCCATGTTTATAGCAGCCCAATTTGTGATCTTGGAAACAACCCAAATGTCCATCCACTGGAGACTGGATAAAAAAAACTCTGGTTCTTCTATAGAATGGAGTATTACTCTGCCATAAAAAATGATAAGTTTGAATCATTTCTACTTAAATGGACATAACTTGAGGATATCCTCATAAGTGAAATAAATAGGTCACAGATAAGTACATATCACATCTTTTCTCTGGTATGAGAAAATAAAGATGAAATGAGTCCTAGAATTGTATATTATGAAATAGAAACTGCTCAAAGTATAATAGGGTGAAGGGAGAAAATAATGAGATTATAACAAAAAAGTAAGGAAACAAATTTTACGTATATGGGGGGGGTGGTAGGGTGGGTAGGGCTATGGGAAAAAATGAGAATTATACTGGTACAAATCTCCATTATGGAGTGCAGTCATGATGCATATATGTAATGTACCAATAAAGATTCAAGAAACATTTTAAATATGGGAGCCAAAAAAGTATGCAGAAAGATTCAATTTTTAAAATTGAAGGTGAGCCAGGCATGGTGACACAGGCTTGTAATGCCAGCCAAATTTAGAGGTGATACTATTTGTCTCTGGGTGTGTATTTTATAACCCTTCTGCATTTAAACCCATGTCTTGAGAACAAAGGGAACAGATTAAATTAATCTGACCAGAATGTAACATTTAAAACATATGTTCATTTTCTACCTTCTAAAATATTTTCATAAATCATCATTGTTTCATGCCATTTCAATGTTCCTTAGATTTTTACAAACGAAAATAAAATCTTTTAACCTCATCATCTAGAAAAATAACAGTTTTCCTAGCATTTTTCCTTGCCTTTACATTTTACTCACTTTTGTATCTTTCTTTTCTATATACCTACAATATTGCTAAATGCACATCAGATGCTCACATCAAGGTCAACAAGGTGAACTAATGAGAAGAATGTCTCTGTCCACAATTTGGCTCCTCTGCAAGATTCACAAACTAATGAGAAGTAAACTTGGAAGCGTCTCAGTGTTTTCAAGCTTTTAAATGTGATTTCAGAAACATTTCAAGAAAAATTCCTCATGACTAGACTAGAAATGCTGTGTTTATTACATAAAATTTATATATGTTATTTTACCAGTTGTTTTTCTATGCATTTGCCAAATATTTTTATAGTTATAAAAAATCTCATATGATCTTCCATTTTTACTCAGTATGAAACATATTGATAGTTGTTTTGTAATTTTTCACTTCATGTGAAATCAAGAAGGATATTATTCTGGACATATGTAGAGAATGATTAGTCCTCTCTCATTTATATTTATTACTCTTTTCTATTTTGATACTTTTCACATATTCTGATTATTCATTACTATTCCTCACAGGACTGATTGGCTACAGTGATTACTTTGTGTCCTATTCAACCAAAATAGCTTTGCTTTGAGAATTAACATTAAAAAATGATAAATAACAGGTAAATATACTAGATTGAAGTCTGCAAAAGTTGAAAGAGGATATGAAAACAAAAAAAATTTAAAAACTATTAAAAGCAGTAAATATTTTAAAATATTACATATGAGCAAGAAAACAATTCTATGAATCAATCCTACCTTTTTGCAGCATTTTCTAATTCCTTCCACTAGTAAACCATGTTCTTAAAAAGCTCCGAAAAATCTAAAAGTTTTTAACAGGTTACATCTTTCCTGAAAGGCAATGATCTTACACATTTTTTTTCAGGAGAATTTTAATTCCATAACAGAAAGATAGTGACATTACTCAAAGATATTCACGAACTGATCTGAATGAAACAGAGGCAAACCAGCAATAAAGTCCCCTTAGGAACTTGAACATAGAATAATAATGATCTAATTTCTTCAGAGCATGGAGAGCAGTTTAAGTTCAGCAAAGCAATTACAATTTTTGTCCTGTAGAAGTGTTTTCTCTTTAGTCAGTGTAGTCAGGCCAAGTCATCTGATAATAATTACTTGCTGCCTATATTATACAATATCTGTCTGTGTACCTATCAAGTTTTCATCCATTCATATAGTTTTCTAGAATATAAAAGTATTATGATTCAAGGTAATACAAAAAATTTCTAAACTATCACAGTAGTCTTTTGTTGAACAGTCTAATTTAATACAACATATTAAATATATGAAAATATATGAAAAAGGAACTTATTAAAAAGTAAATGAGAAATATTGAATATATTATAAAATACATTTAAAAGCTAAAATATAGTATAAAATTTAAATAAAAGAAATATCTAGTGATTTAAAGGTTTGAATCATTGGAATATTTTAATAGAATTTTAAAGTCCTGAAGAATGTGTCATTTATAAGAATTCTAAGAATAGTTGGATGTATTTTATTCAAACTTTCAGTTACTGTTTCTTAAATAATATAAAGTAAATCATGCATATATATGAAAAAATTCTGAAAATATGAATTTGATTCAAAAACATGTTTAAAATAATAAGAAACCATCTTTGTTTAAGTAATTAACATAATTGCTTTATTTACTTTTTTTCCTTTGCCATCACTTGCAGTCAAGCCAGTATTTACCAGGTAATTGAGACTTAGAAATAGTCACAAATATACATAAATATTTGCAATTTGTAAGAAATTATGTTACATGCATTAACTTTAATTTTTGAATGATTAATAATTCTCTGTAAAGTGGATTATTAAAGCCTTTATTTTATCATTCACATTGAGTCTACAAAAGGAAATCATGTGCCAACAAGGTTTAGTCTTATTCTCATTTGTCCATTTTGAAGAGTATGCTTAAATCATGTTTCTAACTTCAATATAAACCAAGCTACAGATTGGTTAAGGTGGATTTTATTCAGTAACTACTTTCAGCAGTGAACAGTTGAATAGTATGGAGCTCCCTTGCTAGGAGGGACAGATGGAGAGAGTTGGAATAACAGGAGGAAGGGTCTGAGCTCTTCTGAGTGAAAGAAGGGAAGAATTGCAGTGTATTGTCAAAACCAGGGTTATTAGGGCGGTTGTGCTGCTCACTGCCAATTACTGCAGTTGCGAGTCTGTCCTCTCACAGACTGAGACACGGAGACAGAGCAGAGAATTATAGTTCTGAGATTTCTTCTGTAGAGTCTCTGGGAAAGGCAGCACTTGATGGCTGATTCTGATTATTTATAATCTGGATAGTCTGTCACTTTGTCAGGTAAGCATTTTAAGAGGGACTGGCCTCCAGTGATCAAAGCCTATTAGAAGACAGTTACATCAATAGATAGGACACAGATGTGTAAATATCATATCGTTTATTTACTATGAGAAACTGAAGGTGTAATGAATGCCCAAATCTCTGATAGGTATTGCGAAAGAAGAAGAAACTATGCAAAAGGAAAAGGAAAAGGGCAAGTATGAGGAAATAAAGAAGGCAAAGAAAAACTGGTAAAAAGTAAAAAACAACAACAAAGAAACAAAGCTTATGGATACAAGGGTGGCGGTTGTAAGGAGGTCAGGAGAATGGGAAAATGAGAATCAACATATGTCATATACAGGTAAAAATGCTCAGTGTTAAACGTGATCATAATGTATGTATCAAATGCACTAAAAATCAATTAAAATACAGTTTATCAGGCCAGGGATTTGGATAAGTAAGTATATTAGGGTAGCTCTTTCACTTTTGCAAGCTAGAGAAGGCTCAAAAGTGTACAATAAAACGTTAGAACTGATGCAACATCAGATGAAGTTATTACACCTAAAAGGGTAGAGGAGAGGCAGAACAAACCAAATTAAACATAATTGAATATAATTATGCAGCAATGACACAAAGTCAGGAGAGGGTGTGTGAATATTGATGTAACTAATTGTGATAGTTAAAAATGTATAACTCAAAATGAAATTTAGGGATCTGTTTCAGTAAAGATTTTGAAAATTATTTACAGATTTGAAATTTACACTTGATTAATGGCATGGGTTATAAATGACTTGAAAATGAATATGAAATAGCATTTTTAGATTACTCATTCTAATCAGTTATAGCAGAGTAAACAGATTAATTATGGTACCACATTTTATGCAGTAACAATTCAGCTATATCACTTAACTCCAGATAATCCTTAATATTCAGATTTCAGATTGTAAGCTTTTTACTTGAATTTACTGAAATCAAGTGCAAAATGTGCTGAGTTTTGACAGATGTGATTTTCATGGAACTATCATTCAGATATCTAATATTGCTCTCACTCCCAAAAGTTCTTTGTACTTTTGTTGTCACCTCATATTAAAGCATCTTCAATATCATATGTGTTATTCTTCTCTTTTCTAGATTTCTCATTAAAAAATGGTTTCAGTGATTAAACTTCATAACAATTTTCTTACTGTTTTGAGAAAAGTCTATGTGTTGACATGTAGCAATAATTTATTTCTATCTGTTATTGAATTTGACTTTCTTGTGTGGAAGAGATATGATCAATTGATCCATCATAGGAAGGACTTTTGAGTCATTGGCCATTTTAGATGATTAAGAGTTTAATAGCAAACTGTTATGATTACTCAAGGACAATGTTTGATGTAAATATCTAGTTCATGTTTTTACTTTTAAGAACTGGAAACATATTATTATGTGCCTTATGTCTTACATGATTTTATTCTAATTGGATAGTAATTTTCACTGTGGTTTTCTCTATGTATATGTCTCCATGTTTTCTCTTCCCTGTTTTACTCTATATCTGTCTGTCAGCAATTTGATGAAAATTGACCCTAGTGTGATTACGTTTGTTTTTTTGGTTTTTTTTAGGTTTTT
>PVIR01033159.1:0-18094 GCA_004026965.1 Petromus typicus | reverse complement strand
CATTCATCAAGTATTTAATGAATGATATGCTAAGCTGTGAGGATAGTATTAAGAAAAGGTAAAATAGTCCCTGTTTTCCTTGACTTATACCTTAGATGCATGGGCAGTAGGGTGGAGAGAGCCAATAAGAAAAACACATAATATATCCTAAATGCAATAGGACAAAGTGCCATTTGAAATATTATGTAAATAAAAGCCTAAATGACAGCATCTTTCATTATATTTGAGCCTTACTTTTTTTTCCTAACATCTCCAAATTTTTCTCCTTACCATAAGAGAAGAGTATCATAGCTTAAATCACATGGCAGGGAAAAGTATGTTAGAGATACATGGTTGCTTTGACCTAGTTTCATAATA
The DNA here is from genome assembly GCA_004026965.1 of Petromus typicus. NCBI lineage: Eukaryota > Metazoa > Chordata > Mammalia > Rodentia > Petromuridae > Petromus > Petromus typicus. Next base: position 17,737 of record PVIR01033159.1, on the reverse strand, counting down.
TAGGAAGAAAAAAAGATTCTTTGCCAGTAAACTGACAAAGTAGCAAAAATAGGTCAATTTTTTTTTTAAAAAAGCAGGGATTTTGCACTGAGCTACATACCCAGCATCTATCTATCCATCCATCCAATCTTTCTTATTTACTTGTGCATTTACTTATTTATTTCTTCTGAGACACAGTCTCACCAATTCACCAAATTGTTCAGAAGCAATCTTCCTGCCTCAGTATCCAAGAGTACTGGGATTTTAGATATAGACCATCAGGCCCAGCTCTACCTCTTATTCTAAGCAGGTAGTCAAAACTTATATATTCTGTTATCTGGACTTAGTCTGGACAAGGAAGATCAGCTGTCTGAGGCCAGAAAACTTCTGTCTTTAAAAAACAGTTTATGGAAGAGATGAAATCAGATGTCCTTTATGGGAGGTGAAATATAGTTAGCTGACTTTTAGTGTCAGGAGGAAAATGGTGGTATTGAAAAAATGAGAAGGAGAAAGTCTCTCCCTTCCTTAGCCCTACAGAGAAGATGAGGTAACAGATAAAGGGGAAAGGGTTGTATGAAGAATAGGGAACCTGCTCTGATTCATGTCACTGTCCTGGGAGATAGCCAGACTTCAAAAGAATTGGCTGAGTGGATCCCTGCAATAGCTGCTATCTTGGTCAGATTTCTGCACACAGACGAAAGCATTAGGGGCCCTGCTTTTGAAGGAAGTATGTATAAGGGACTTTTCAGTGGATGGCTCCTTCAGTGGGGTTTTCAGAACCCACCCAACTCTTTACATCAGCAATGCCTCGACTCCTTGTAACACTGAACTGCTTCAAGAAAGGGAATGAAGGGCCGGGGAGTTAGCTCAGTGGTTCCGGCACCTGTCTTGCAAGTGCAAGGACCCGGGTTCGATTCCCCGGTTACCACATAACAATACTGGGTGTGGAGATCCACACCCAGCAGCAACCAGTACCACATACCACAGTGCTGGGCGTGGTGGCTCACGCCTGTAATCCCAGCACTCGGGAGGCAGAGGCAGGAGGATTGTGATGTGAGTTTGAGGCTGAGCTCAGGGCCAGCCTGAACCACAAAGCGAGACCCTGTCTCCAAAAACCTAAAAAAAAAAAAGAAAGGTAATGAAGACTGAACTTTCTGAATGGGAAAGAAAGTTAGGTTGAATATAAATTAAGATTGAGAAAAAATTTTAAAATGTTTTCTGCACATCACAGTTTGGAAATTCATACCTGAAAAGTTCATTTATCTTTTAACCCTTATCTCACTACAGTGTTCATTACGAATATAACAGAAAATCTGCTTTTCATCAGTGTGCAGATGTATTTTTCTTTAAAGGAGATTACAACACGCAGGGACTGGCACATTCACATTTACTTAGCAATCTAATCCACGAGTCAACAGTGAAGCTGAGGGAGGGACATCTGTGTTTACAGGTAGTGGAACGTTGTTAGGCTGAGCTCAGGGCCAGTTCTGGGTTTCAGGGTGGTGAATGCTGCTTTTCCTGTTAGGCAAACCTTAAGAAGCGCTGTCTGGCCTGAAGGATGGAAAGTTGGAGATGGAAGAAAGTATAACATTGGTTGTGATCAAGTGGTCGGTGCACCATTCTCTTAATTAATTTAGCTGTACGCTATGAACATTCCAAGCCAAATCAGAACTCCTTCCCCCCCAACTAACCAAACTGTCCCATCCATCCTTGGCTAACATCTATTATTAATCTGGCCCAGGCGGAAATTTAGTTTACAAGTCTGGACTGGAATCTCAGGGACCACGAAGTGCTCTGCCCGATAGCCCCGAGTGAGGAAAGATCCGTTAATCACGGATCCGCATAAGCAGGGCGGTGTTGTGCACTCATTCCTTTGGGTCCCAAGGCCAACCCTGCCCTCACCCAGCTGCATTTTACCCGCAGATGCAGATCTGACACAGGCACCGACTCCTCATACTCGCGGATCCCAGCTCCTCCTCTGCGCTTCCTCTTTGCTTCCAAAGCGTAGCCGTCGTCAAGGCGACCGCGGGATCCTAGACCCTAACGCCACGCCCACTTCCGGCTGCGTCCCAGGCGTACGTGGGTCAAAGGTCGCGTCCGGCCCCGCCCCTTGTGCTCAGGCGGCCGGCTGGAGTACTGTGGCGGCTGTGAAGTCTGTGGAGCAGCCGGTGAGTGAGGGTGGGGACAAGCAGGTACGAGTAGGAACAGGTCGGGTAGAATCGGGTTCAGGGACAGGCCTACAGCCTAGGCTTCTCGGGCGACCTCGAGTCCGCAGAAAAACCGCGGGAGCGTGGTGCTGAAGTGCTTCCTTTTCCTTCGGGAAGCCGTGGACAGTCGGTGGCGCACCTGTTCGGGTACGCGGTACGTGACCCAAAACTTTACAGGATTCTCCAGGCAGTCCTAAAGCTGAGCGCTCACTTCCGGCGGCACCGCGAGAGAGAATAGGTGAGGGACTCCGGGACAGGTGGCAGAGGGGCCAGGGGGATCTTGGGCTTCTCATCTTCTCCCTGCTCGCCACCAACTGCTTGGGTCCTCGTGGGGTGGACAAGTTGAAGCCTCTGGTGGGTGTTCCTGCACCCTGCCCTGCGTGCCAGCCGACCCGGAAGGACGCACAATTCCTTGGGTGCTTTTGTGATCCTTTAACTTTGAGCTACACTTGGGACTGAGCCTGAAGAGCTGTATCCCACCAGGAAACGTCCGTGGGCTTCTTAAAGAAATCTGAGAATGCTTGTCAGCACCTAGCATTTCAGTTTCTTTTGTATCAGCTTTATTCTTTGTATCTTTTGTAACCCATGTTTAATTTCCAGCCCCGGGAAGTGAGTAACCATGGTGCTCAATAGTTTGGATAAGATGATTGAACTCCAGAAGAACACTGCTAACATCAGGAACATCTGTGTTTTGGCTCACGTTGACCATGGTGAGAATCTTTTTAAATTGCTTTGGTCTTATTAATAAAGTATATTTGTCTCTACAATTCGCTGTGGATGACGCTGTGGACATTTGAGAGTGATGCATGCTAAGAAGCGAGTCATTTCCTGTAAAACTTCGTGATAGCACAAGTGTGCTGTTAATGCAGACATTCGAAATAAATGCAGTGAACTAGTAATTAGTGTTCTTTGTAGTTTGTCACGTGGCTTAAAGTGGAATGAAGCAGAGAAAATTGAGATGGACGTGTGAGAGGAAAGGCTGGGTTGGGAGACCCGGTGCACTGGAAAGCAAGGGACAGCTTAAGAAAAAACTTCGCAGTGTAATTGATATTACACAAGTTGCAACATGTTTACAGGAGAAGGAAAGACACGTGGCTGAAGCAGTAAGTCCAGGGATAGCTGAGGTGTGTGGTATGTGTGATTCTGACAGACATTGCTGTGACACCCCACCCCTGCTTCGTGCTCAGCTTGCTTTTAGTTTCAAACTCCTGAGCTCAGGTAGCACAGCAACATGGAATGGGCATGTAAAAGAAAAGTTACCATGAAGGCGAGAGAGCAGCAGAGAGAAGTGAAGAGGCGGGCTGGTTCTCCACTGGGAACTAGGATAAAGATTAAGTCCTCCAGCTGACAGCCTGAATTCAAAACACTCCTTTCAAGTTACTTGGCTTCTTTCAGCTTCAGTTTATGTACAGCATGAGTGGGGTAGAATGAAAATCATACTGTATGGCAGTGGTTTTGAACCAATGGCCTGAGTGCGGTAGCAGGCTCTTTGTTATCATTTAAAGCTCTACCAGGTTTGCCATCCGTGCCTTCTAGGATGTGAAGGTTAAATGTAATGATAATGAAAATCCTTTGGCAGAAAGGTAATCCATCATTTTCATTTCTATTAGGTTTTTGGGAGCCATTAGGAGAGAAAATAAAGCAGATGAAATTTAATCAAATAGAAGATTAGACTACGCAGGTGAAGTGCGTAAGATGGATCAGAATCTCAAAAGAGGTCCAGGAGCTGGAGTTTGATAATGGGTGATGATGGCTTCATGAGTGAAGCCAAATAAGCCAACTAAGAATGAGTTTTACACATCAGTCCAGTGACTGTTCTCTGTGAGCTTTTATAATTAATTATATTCCACACATCTTGATGGTATGAAATAAGGCCAAGGATTTTTGTTTGTTGGTTCATGGTGGGACCTACATGCACGACTGTCCCATCAAGTGGCTTATGGAACCTGGCGGGACTGTCCAGTATCATCCAGTCGGGCAATTGTGTGTATCATCTGTGGTTCAAGCCAATAGAACATATTAAATTATGTGGAAAGTCACTGCCGTGTGTATGTACATTAAAAATTACTTGAAATTTACTCTATAAAGTCAAACTGGAACTATCCTAGAAAATCTGCTTCCTTTTATTTATTCAGTAACTGTTGAAAGGCTACTATTATGGCTTGTATCCAGATGTTTCTCCAAAGCTTCCTTTGGTTATATGTGAGCTCTTCAGAGGTGGCTGGATCTAGAGTGTGTGACACTGGGACTGATTCATGGTGCCGTGCTAGGATTAAGGGTCCTAAGGTTAAGGGTGTGAGTGCTGCTCACCTCAAGGGCAGGCAGCCTGGATAAGATAGAAGGGACAGAAAGAGGCTTGCCGCCTGTCACTTGCTTGTTTTTGCTGCCTTCTGCTTGCCATGAACTGTTTCTCCTCTGTGATGCCCCTCTGCCATGTCACCTGGCCTTGTAGATGGTCAACTGGAAACTATGAACTAAATAACTCTTTCCCCGTTTAACTTTGGGTGTTAGGTATTATGTCTTGCAAAGAGAAAAGTAACTAAGATGTCAAGCATTGTTGTGGTCTTACGGATATTGCCATGAATAATGCAGTGTTCCTACTTTCTTGGCTCTTACATTGTACAGGGAATACATTGTTACATATATAGGACGAATACTTTATTCAGTAGTAGGAAAGTGTTACTGTAGGATTACATGCTAACATAATATTCCCATGGCAAACAAATACTACATTAATAAAGATCTTCAATTTTCCACTGATGGATCGCTGGTTTAAACTATTACACAAATTCCGTAGCTTTGCTAAAAGTTCCTAGAGTGCAGTAAGGACCTCTCTGAAAGAAAAAATCTCCTTTTGGAAGAGCAACCCAATTTCAGTCATGTATCCGTATGGCATTCTTTAGAAAAAATTATTTGTTTGTACTACTTGAAATAAAGGTAACTATAAATAAATAATGAAGTGTACAAAGACTGTATTATAAAGTGGAATCGGGAGTTAAGTTTGGATGTGAGTTTGAGTTGGAGGCCACAGTGTAGCTGATCCCCTCTGCAAACTGTATTCCATACAATAGAAGATTTGCTTATTAAACAGTATTAACAGTTCAGCTGGAAAATTTAGGTAAGGTCATACAGTGGAAGTGTGGTAAATATTTTATTTTACCCACTGTATCTTTCATAGACAAAAGTTACTTCTGTCCTTTTGTCATCCTGAGCCATCAGGGACTTAAGTTGATAAACATAGCCACTGGTATAGATACAGGACAGTGGGTGGTAATAACTGGTAAACTTGACGAGATTCTTGAGGATAGATGAATCAGAAGTGTTTTGATTGACATGGTGATTTGCCTCATCAGTTAAAAGTGTGTGCATCCTACGTAAAGTCTGTCTCAATTTAAGAGTCTCGTGCTTCAAAATGTTTCCTGCTAACTTTCCAGTTGAGTGGATGAAATCTTCAGCAAGTCTAGGCTTCAGCACAGTAGAGAACCACCATGTTTGATGATGTTCTGTTCCGAAGTCTGTAGGACTCTTAAAATGTGTCTTTTGTCTTCTGGCACCTGGCGTAGCTAAATAAATCTTTGTGAAACCAGTCTTTATGACCAGCTATTAAATCTTGAGGTACAGTCTATCCTCTGACTCCCCCTTTTTTAAAAGGTACAAAGTCTAATTAATGTTATTTTGGCAGGAAAAACGACTCTTGCTGATTGCCTCATATCTAGTAATGGAATCATCTCTAGCCGACTTGCAGGCAAGGTATGTTATAATTGATCAATACTTGTTGCATTTCAGAAAATATTAGCTGTCTGCAAAGTCATGAGCCATTTGCTTTGTTCTTTAGTGGTCTTAATAGTATAAAAACATAGAACTTACACGAGGTTGGTTGGCACATGCCTTTTATTCCTGCACTTTGGGAAATAGGCTGCATGATCACAAGGTCAAACCTAGCCTGGGCAACTTAGCAAGACCTTGTCTCAGAAAAAATTTTTAAAGGTTGCATGTAGCTCAATGTGCAGGCCTTGAACTCTGTCCCCAGTACACAAACAGTAATAACAACCAAACTAGTTATGTGGTTCTTGCTTCTGCGCACCTGTTGACCCATTAAGATAAATGTTGAAAAATTAATTCTACATCACTTTATATTGCCTTATATGTATATTGTATTTTATAAGTGCAAAAGGGAGATTTTGCATTAAATCTAATGATAATTATGGGAGTTTACATAGAAAGGTTCTTCATCAGTCAACAAGTGGGGTGATGTGAGACGATATGAAGCAGTGGAAAAATAACATAGATGATGGGCTGGCGATTTAGTTCAGTGTTTCTGGTTCCTGCCTTGCCAATACAAGGGCCTGGGTTTGATCCCTGGTAACGACATACAACAATGGCGGTGCATGGAGACTCACGCCCACCAGCAATCAGTGCCTCATACCACAGTGCTGGGCATGGTGGCTCACGCCTGTAATCCCAGCACTTGGGAAGCAGAGGCAGGATTGCTGCGAGTTCAAGGCTGAGCTCAGGGCCAGTTTGAACTGCAAAGCGAGACCCTGTCTCAAAAAAAAACAAAGAAAAAAAGAAAAGAAGAGACAATAACATAAGTGAAGGCTAATTTGTCTGTTGTACCTGATTTGAGTGAACATTTGCTCAGAGATTATTGAGGGAGAAAATGATTGCTGAAGTCCTTGAAGGCCAAGTGTCCTAAGTACCACAGGAAGTCTTCTTATGCCTGCGGATTGTAATAAAAAGTGTCTTGGAGAATGAAGTAAATCCTCTGTTTCTAGCTATGAAAAAGCTTGGAATAATGGAGTTAGTAGTATAAAACTTTTCTTTAATTAAAAAAAAAATACTCTCCTTAATGAATCCAGAATATAACCAATGGAATTTGGAGGGTGACTAGAATTGTAAAGATGAGGAGAAAGAAAAGTAAAATTGAGTTACCAGAGTAGACCCAGGAACATTCAAGATAGAATAGGGTGCTTGAAGCTAGTTGTCTGGGAAACAAATTTAATAACTGAGGAATTCCACTCCTAGGTAGTTTACATACAAGAGATATTCTCCTTTTTTATATCATCTCAGTTATAGTTCCAGGAAATAAATCAGGCTACATGTCCATCAGCAGGAGTGGTAGATTTGCGAAGTGGAATCCTACAGTAATGACAGGCAATTATAATTATATCCACAAATGTGGATAAGTCTTAGGAACATAATATTGAGCAAAGAAAAAGTGACATTATACACAATATGATTCCTTTTATATAAAGTTTAAAATATGCAATTTAAATGATACACTACTTAGTTATACGCTTATTTTTAAAAATTATGAGGAAAACAAAGGGATAGTCAAGATAAATTTCAGTATTGTGGTTACTTATGATCCTGCTCATAGAGGACTTTAATGGAAACATTTCTTAAGTAGGATAGTGTGTACATCGGTGTTCAGTGTATTGCTACTTTTTATGCTTCATACATGTTTTTTTCTAACTCATTGTTTAAAAGCATACACATTGACAAGGGAGCAGACTTTGAAGGAAAGGTTTAGAGAAATTGGAGAGGTGTAGAGAAATTAGCTGGGAATCTGATGTGAGACTGGAGGGAACTGCAGGGATTCAGACTTGTGGAAGACTGTTCATCTGTGATGCCAGCACCTCTGTACACACAGTTGACTCTGTCCTGCTCTACTGAAATCAAGAGAGTGCATATTGAAGACATCACTGCGTTGGGCCAGAAGTCTTAGGTAGTTTTTAGGAGTCTGGTTTTGGCAGAGTTGTGGGAATGGGATATTTTCTGAAAGTTGAAGGACTCATGAGTTGGGTGGGCACCTTGTAAATATTTCTCAGGGCTTTCGAATGAAAGGAATGAGTAAATGTGAAAGTTAAGTTCAGAGTTTTCAAGACTTTTACAAGGCAGAGGAAGAAGGCAGGACGAGGAGACTCCCTTTAGAGGAGGGCAAGAAGGTCAGTGTCATGTTTGGGGCTGGATCCCAGTTAATGGAGACAGTGTTGGGATGGGGCCCTGCAGCACCTGGAGAGTTTGAGGTGTGGCCTTTATTGAGGGCACTGGGGCTTTGCAAAAGCCTTGAATGGTGAAAATAAATACTGTCTGCCATTATTTTTTTCACATGTTTAAAATCTGTAAGCTTGGGAAAAGAAATAAAGGCTGCTTAGGCTTTTAGAGATGTTCTCTTTAAATCTCTGCTTAGACTGTGTCAGTTAAGCTGTGAACAGGAAAAGAATGACTGTTTGTGGTGAACAGGATTCCTGCACATGCTGCCCTCTGAATCCTCCTGGACCACTTATCATTCTTTACTACAGTTTGGATGTGCAGCAGTCTGGGAGGACACATAGTGTGAAATACATTTGAGTTCTAGTGATGCTGATTTTCATCTGTGTTTTCCTGCCTTCTACAAGATTTCCTTCTCCAGCTCCCTGCTCCTTAAAAAAAAGGGAGGCTCTCTATAATCATTTATACCAGTGAATAAGTATTTTAAACAAAAATCAGCCTGTTTGAGTGTTGCATTTTAGTTGAGTGGAAGGAAAGAATCACATGTTGTGTTTTTCCAGTTGAGGTACATGGACAGCCGAGAAGATGAGCAGATCCGAGGGATCACTATGAAATCCAGTGCCATTTCACTACATTATACAAAAGGTAAATTGATTCTTGCTTTGCATCTTTCCTGTCCTCCTTTCTCTCTCAATTAATTGCATGCCTCCATTTTTTTGCCTTAGATTCCATGTAGTTTATTATGACCTCTCCCGACAACCTGTTGTAAAAGCTGGGCCATCCAGGGATGGATGCAAACAGAGACCACTGTCTGGCTCAGGAGTAGAAGACCTGGCAGTTTACACCTGTCTCTTCTGCCAGGGGATTGTTTGGGTATCTTCACAGGGAAAGGAAAAGCCCTGGCCTTGCTGGCTTGGCCTTCATATTCCTTTTCCTGGCTGGATCCTTTCCTGGCTGGATCCAAACGAGATTTGGAATCTCATTTTCTCAACTGTGAGTTTTCATGACCCAAAGGAGGATGCCATTTTCATGATAACACTTGCAGATATATTTCTGACAGAAATAGTCAAACAAGCATGAGAAACATATCTTCACTGATATTTACCAAAAAGTTACTATTAATGAAAAAAAAGTAGCAGCAAACTAAATGTTAGTAGGAGAATGGTTGAAATGATATATCCACAGAAGGAAGTATTATGCAGGTGTTAAAACAAATGCTTGATCTAAGTAATGGTACAGAAAAAAATGGTTTAAGAGCCAAAAAAGCAAATTGCACAATATTTTTTTAAAGATATGAATGTGTTTGGTTAATAAAATTTATCTGTAGATAAAGGTGTTTGGAAGGATATATAACATTTCCTTAACTTCATGTCCAGAGATGGGAGTAATGCATCATTTTTTAAAACCGCCCCTCACACAAGTATTTTCTTATTTAGTGATCCAAAGAGGGACTATTTAGTTATTTTTCTCATTGCTGAGACAAAACACCTGGCACCAAACGTTAAATAAGGGCAGATTTATTTGACTCACACTTTGTGGAAGTTTCTTAATTGGCTGGTTCCAAGGCAGAGGAACATGATAGGGGGATCGCGGAGCAGAAACAGTTAATTCATGCCAGTGCAGGGCAGGCAGAAAGCAGCAAAGCAGAGAAGTGGCAAGCAAGTACAGTAGCCCTCTTTTTGTCCTTCATAGTCCCTCCAGGCTACCCACCGTTAGAGCAGTGTTATCACTCAGAATGGCCACCCTTAACTCCCAGCGTCACATTTTTTTGTTGTTGTTGTTTGGTTTTTTGAGACAGGGTCTCGCTTTGTAGTTCAGGCTTGCCCTGAGCTCAGCCTCCAACTCACATCACAGCAATCCTCCTGCCTCTGCCTCTCAAGTGCTGGAATTATAGGAGTGAGCCACAACGCCTGGCACTGTGATTTGTGGTACTGGTTGCTGCTGGGGTGAGTCTCCACACTCAGTATTGTATGTGGTTACCGGGGATAGAACCCGGGTCCTTGCACTTGCAAGACAGGCGCCAGAACCACTGAGCTAAATCCCTGGCCCCCAGCGTCACATTTTAAATCCTGGCATTACTTACCTAGATCCAGCTACTTCCATGAAGCTTTGGCCATAATAGGGTTAAGAGGTGTATCTCTTTCTTTCTTCCTTTCTTTTCTTTCTTGCTTTCTTTTGTATCAGTGTGCATAATTTAAGTTTTATTGACCTCCCTGTTTTTTAAAAGATGCTAAATTTAAGGCCATACCTCTCAAGTTTGATGTATTATACACAGATACTGCAGAATATAAGTATGAAGAGATACAAATTAGTCTGTGCCCAAAAAGATGTACTGGAATTCACAAGAATTTTATGTGTATTTATGAAAATGATTCTATTTCTTAGCTCATTGTTGTATAGACCTAAAGAACTCTGTGGCCATTCATAGTCTATGCTCATGTTAGCAGTCTGTTTTTCCTGACACTTTTCTTTCTTTTTTTTTTTTTAGATTTTTTGAGACAGGGTCTCACTTTGTGGTTCAGGCTGGCCCTGAGCTCAGCCTCAAACTCACATCTCAGCAATCCTCCTGCCTCTGCCTCCCGAGTGCTGGGATTACAGGTGTGAGCCACCACACCCAGCACTGTGGTATGTGGTACTGATTGCTGCTGGGGTGAGTCTCCACACTCAGTATAGGTATGCGGTTACTGGGGATCAAACCTGGGCCCTTGCGGTTGCAAGACAGGCGCCAGAACCACTGGGCTATATCCCCGGCCCAACCTTGTTATTTTTTTGTTTCTTATCCACCTCTCCTTGTGTCTGTCCGGTGAGGATACTTTCCTTTATCTTTATGCAACAGAATGCCTTTGAATTCTTTACCTTAAAATCCAGCTGTAGAAGAGGACTATATTCAAGTAAGTTTAAGAATTGGAAATTCATGGACTATGCTTTGAGTTGTCTCTAAATGTATGTTCCTTTCCTTTTTACTCTAGCCAGGTATTTTAACTGTAAGTGACATTGCTATTGCAGAACTTTTGATGTTTTTAGTTTAATTCATTTGTTGGAATATTTTAAGTAAAGTTACAATATAATAGAAAATTAAATATGTTCTATTATAGAGTATATGATCATCACAAGAATGAAATAGAGATCGACTTTACCATAGTATTTAACCCAATCAGAATTTTATGTGCACATTTGTGTACATACTGTGAAGTGAATATCTAAGGTTCCATCCAAGTAGCTCAAGTGTGATTACTAAGCACTGTATTATTTGTTCTTGCCTCAGTGCTGGTAATAGCATCTCTGTGTGTATAGCATCTAGATGGGGTGTTAAGGACTAGAGAGTTGTGCCCACCTATGGTAGACTACCAACACTCCTTTGCCAGTGGTTATCACTGTTTGTCCTAGCTGATTAATGCTTTGTGGAAATTAGTTTTTTAAAGATTTCGAGTAAATTTTTAAAGTATTGTCAGTTTATTTAAAAATTTTAAAATACCATGCAGAACATAGAGTGGGCTTGAATTTATTAGGCTTCGTAACTTTTACTGTTTTGGCTAGCTGATAACTTTGTTTAGCAGGACGCTTGAATTCTCCCAGGTGGCAGCCACATATAGCCAGGGATGCTCCAGATGTGGAGATCAGAGATACAGCAGGTGTCTGCAAGGAGGTCCAAAAGCAAGGTCAATTCTAGAAACACCTCTCTGGCTCACTGCTGGCTGGCCAAGTGCAGGATTGACACCTGTTGTTCTCAAAGACGAAGATACGGGGAACTGACTGGTGTCATCTGGAGTCACACAAGGCCAGTATGCTGGAAAGTCTTCTGTCTTGGTCGGCAGAAGATACTTCCTTTCCTCCTGGATATATGACTGTTACCTCATTGCTTGATAATTGTCCTAGTCCTTTGGAATTGGGGATGAGAGGAAAAGTTCTGATGCCTTGCCTTTGAGTAAAAGGTCAGGATTTTTTCTCTTTAGACAGTAAATGCTATCCTTGTTGAAGCATGTAATTTATGTCAGGCCAAAGAAACTTGGTGCTTGATAGGGTAATCCTGAGCGAGGTATCTTGTACAAATGGCTGTTTAATCCTCACAGTATCCTGTGAGATAGTACTTCCCTTAATTTACTTAAATGTGAGATAAAGTTCAGACAGGTTAAGAAATTTTCCCAAGGACAAAGCAATTTCCAGAATGCAGTAGTAGTTCTTAGAGCCACGTAATTCCATTCCTAGTTAATTGAATAGGGTTAGGAGAGTTTTAGAAGGCCATCACCATAAGCCCCTCTCTTTTCACCACAGATTTCTGGGACTGCTTTTGTGCATCTTCTTTTGGCCAGCATGACCCACACCCCTGTGATCTTTGTCATGGCCCAAGCTAGAAGCCCCGTGATCTGGCCTATCTTGTAATCTCTTCCCTGTCTCCTCCCTACACTTCCTACCAGACCTTGCTCTGAGAATGTTCCAAGGCAAATAAACATCTTTTTCATCCTCAATATCTTTTTATTGGTGTCTCTCCCTCCACCTACTTGGCTGTCTTCTGACAACACTGGTCTTCTGATACTGCTTTCAAATGCGTGCTGCTCATTCTTGTAGAGCCCTTGTGTCTGTGGGCAAGGCATGGAGTTGCCACTCCTCTCATCCTAACACCAGTCTCAAAGCTTTGTTCTTCATTCTGTGTCAAGACTCCTTTTGGGAGTCCTACTACTCTATTATGTTCCTTTCTTAGCATTATCAGCTTAGTCGGGATCCTTATTCATTGGTGACTTTGGTACCTGGCTAATGGTGTCCCTTTTCACATGAATCCTCCAATGTGGTTTTACCATCTTGGGAAATGACTTCCATAGTTTGCTTTCTCAACAGCAGCATTATTTTCTCCTTCCCTGACCCACAGCCATGGCTGTTTTCTGCATTTTAACATTGCCTGGCACTGTGCATCTTGGAAAGCTCAAATTTAAATACTTCAGTGGGTGAGGTGGTGTGTTTTGCTGTTAAAAACTTCTGTGCCTGTCCCTGTGCCTGCCCTTCATCTCCTCCCTACAATTTCAGAAGATGGTCTTACTCTGTACCTGAATGCTTTAGAACAGCACACAGATCCAGAATTTGTGTTTAAACTAGAATAATCGTTAGTAAGCCGAAAGATTTTTTAGTTTGCAATTTTCATTAGCAGTAATAATAGTATTCCATAATTTTCAGTGTTTTTTTTTTTAATTTAATCCTCACAAAGAAAGGCATTCAAGAAAAGTTCTGAAACAAAATGTGGCTTATGCCACAGCAGACGTGTTTTCTTATGTACGTCTTTTTCTAATGGGTTTAGGATGACTTTTCTTTTACCGATGAGAGGGAGTTTGAAGTTGTTGGAAAAGGTTAAAGTGAAAGGGCACTGAGGCAGTTGGGAGGGCCACCCCCGCTGAACCAACCTGGTCCTCTCTGTTGGGGTGTCACTGAATCACTTTCTCCTCCTCACCATTGATGTAGACAGGATTATTGTTATTATTATTGAGCATCTTAGAATGTTTACTATGTATGTGTTTTGTGAGCTCAAAGATTAGCTCTATTTCCCAAGTTTATTCACTTACTTTTCAGGATGCATCACTGGCAGATCACTAGTTTTGGTTCCCTTGTGGATCTGAACCTACTGCCTCTGAATTTCAAAGAGCTTGGAGTTTAATACACATTTAGGGGTGTCATAGCTGGTTCGTTTTTCTAAAAGTCCTATGGTGCCAATATAAGATGTGGGCATAGGAGGCCTGAGATCTCTGAGTGAATACATTTTTAGAATCTGTAAAGGGCCAGACAGGAGGCCTAGTCTCGTAAACTTCCACTGTGTATCAGGTTCAGATAGCTTCTCAAGAAGAAGATGAAGTGGTTGTAATTCTCTCACCTTGAAGTCTGGAATTTAGCTAAAGAAACAATCAAGTATAGTTTCTACAGCTGATTGAAGAAATGACAAAGACCATGAGCTAAAACTGGATGTGCTTCTTGCTTGCTTTTGTGATCTTGGGTAAATCTCTTTGGGGATAAACAGCATTTCTGAAATGAAGGGTTAGGCCAAGGAAATTCCAGGTGATTTCAGGAATCTCACAGCTTTGGCTTTACAAGATAGGACAATGGACCATGCTAGCCTTGCTCATTTGTCTTCTGCTGATTTGATTGAGGCCATGTTATATATCCATGAGGGTAGTGAGAAGAACTGGCAGTGAGGGTCTGACAGACCTGCTTGCACCAGGGCCTGGTTATTTGACTTGATTTTCTTTGGAGGTGCCCACAGACTTCGGAGCTAACTATAGTGGGTGCATGGGGGCTGAGTCCCTTAGAAAGCATTTCATCTAAAGTGAACACGAGGTGTGGATAGTGGTGCTGAGGAAGGCAGTCTCCTGTGAGCCCCAGGAAACCCTTCCCATGCTCTGTTGGGATTTCACTGCCCATTGAATGCTGGCATGTAGGGTGAAGCTTACTGCCATCCTGAGTAGCCTTTAAGGTATAGTCTTTGGAGGTAGATGGATTTGAACTTCTCTACCGTTGTGTATTGCTTGATCCCTGCTAATTAAGCCTAGAGTCAGATCTTAGCTGGATAGCCCTAAGACAGATGCTTATCTTGTCTGTACCCTGGTGAACTACTCTGTGAAAGGGGCCTGTGCAGGAAACTGCTGTACAGTTGCAGTACACATTATATACTTAGAACAGCACTAGGCATGTCCAGACAATCAGATGGTCACTCCAGCTGTGGTTAGTTCATCATCGTACCACCTGGGGCACAGATCAGTTCGTTAAAATTACATTGAGGCTTTCTTCTTTAAATGGCCTGTAAATTACAGCATTTGTCCCTATAGTAATTCTTGAGTATGCTGAGGTTGGTAAACATTGAGTTAAGGGAGGAGCAAAGGATATAATTATTTTGCTTTAAAAAAAATATTCTATCTCCCACAGGGAGAGAAATTGGAATGATAACTCTTGTTTGAGTAATTGGTTCCTTTACTTTTGTTTACTCTTGCCAGAATTCTTCCTTTATTTAGAATGCCTGGAGAGAATAGTCCACACCTGCGCAGTTGAAAATGCGTTTTCTAACTTCGTTTCAGATAAGGAGGAGTACCTGATCAATCTCATAGACTCCCCGGGGCACGTGGACTTCTCCTCGGAAGTGTCGACAGCTGTTCGAATTTGTGATGGGTGCATCATTGTGGTAGATGCTGTGGAAGGAGTCTGTCCGCAGGTAATGGTGTGGTAAGAAAATACTTAACTGGCTAAATGGTGGGGGAAAGAGGAGAAGCCGTTGATTACAGTGGCCTCTTCTAGCATTTTGCTGACAGACCGGTGGCTTTATATTTCATATTTGATAATGTTCCCATCTGTGGTGGAGTTAAATCTTTAGCGTTTTGAAGGATTTTAGATGTGCTGACTTCAGTTTAGAACCTTTGAAGTATCTGTTCTATCCTTTTCGGGGATAGCACAAATGGGAGGAACGTTGGATTGGGGGCAAGGGTTCCTGAACTATGAGAGGTGAAAACATCATAGGTGCTAGTTCTTCTGCAAATAGGAGTTCTCTTCTGCTGGCCCCTCACTCTCCACTCCTGCCTCCACCTCCACTCACCCTGCTCTTTTTCTTCCCCACTTACTCTTCTGCTTTCCAGCTCTAGCTGGAAGACTCTCCTCAGACCAGAGGGAACGTGGGCTCCTGCAGGAGATGTAGTCTAGAGTACTTACGTTTGTTTCTTTTAATTATTTTTTGAAAACTTACATTTATCTTTTTTTTTAAAGTCGCTTTTGTATTTCACTCCTGAATATGGATGTTATTTTAACATTTTTAAAAAAAGAATAATAAAAGTTTTAAGTTACTCAGATGGAGGAAATTTGGTATTCAAAGAAGTTGTGCTGTGGTTGTCCTGTGGCCTACGCTCTGATTTCTGCCAAGGGCTCAGGTGTCCCCACTGGATAAGGATAGCCTCTGTCAGTGTGTTATCGGGGTCCTGGCAGGACAAGTGAGATTAACACACTTGAGCGTACAAGAACCCCAGTTACCGTCAAGAGACCGCGTTATAGGCAGGGAGGCGAGCATGTAGTTTCTGGGGAAATGTTTTATTTTTTGACCTTTGAGCTGATATGGTGGGTGTCTGTTTATAATGATTAATTTTCTATGTGTGAGTGTGTCTGTCATTACACACACATACACATATTTCCACCAGATCTTTGCTGTCTCTGTCTCATCTTGCTCATTCTTCTCAAATGAGCTGTCAATTCCACAATTGCAAAGATGATTCGTGCCCATAGTTCTTCGCTGCTATCTTGTATGTGTCCTTGTGGAGGCCTCATGTCATGGTGTAGCCTGAACTCCAGTAAAAGAATACAGGGATGTGTTGATTGTTAATCAAGATCTCACATGTGCTGTGATTACTACAAATTCTGACTTTTACATTCCTCATTTTGTTTTTATCAGACACAGGCAGTTCTACGACAAGCATGGCTTGAAAACATACGTCCAGTTTTAGTGATTAATAAGATAGATCGTTTGATAGTGGAACTAAAATTCACCCCACAGGAGGCCTATTCTCACCTCAAGAATATTTTGGAACAGGTATGTTGTTCTTCTGTGTTTTAAAAAGTCGGCTTCAGTGAAGAGTTGAGTGTGAGATGTTGCTGTCAGAAAATTCAGTTCTATACTCAGACTGCCTGCTGGAGTCTTCATGTGTGACTTGGGTCTTAGAGCTGGCATGCTCTTAGGAATTCTCCTGTATCCAGGAGGTATCCTTTGCCAACAGCTTGGATAGTAGCCTCTCCTGTTTAAGAATGTGGTTTGGTACCGTCTGTCTCTAAGTGAAATTTTATCCAAACGCTTATTTATTCAACAGTATATATGTTATATAAATAAAATACCAAAAGCCCATTGTGTGCTAGGGATTGTGAATATGAAGATGAGCTGGTCAGAGTCCCTGTTCCCAAGAGCTCCTGGTATAGAGAGTACGGGAGATGGACAGTTAAAGACAGTTCTTTTTTTAAGGTTTTTTTGAGACAGGGTCTCGCTTTTGTGGTTCAGGCTGGCCCTGAGCTCAGCCTCAAACTCACATCACAGCAATCCTCCTGCCTCTGCCTCCCTAGTGCTGGGATTACAGGCGTGAGCCACCACGCCCAGCACTGTGGTTTGTGGTACTGATTGCTACTGGGGTGAGTCTCCATGCTCAGTATTGTTATGTGGTTACCGGGGATCGAACCCGGGCCCTTGCGCTTGCAAGACAGGCGCCAGAACCATTGAGCTATATCCCCGGCCCCCAAGACAGTTCTGAACAATGACATTGGCTATGGTTGACTCAGGAACACACAGGAGGGCCACCTACTGCAGTCTGTGTAAGGAGGGAAGGGGCAAAACATCTGGCCAGGGAAGTTTTGAAGTGGAAGGAAGGTGAGAGTTGGCTAAGTAGAGTGAAAGAAAGGACATTCAGTAGAGCTGGAATAAGATGTGCCAAGTCACAAAGGCAAGTGAGAGCATGGTATAGTATTTCTTCCGAAAGTTGATGTAGCTGAAGAATTGGATCATGCGGAGCAGTGATAAGAGATGGGAGAAAGGGCCGGGGAGTTAGCTCAGTGGTTCCGGC
>PVIR01033158.1:0-11584 GCA_004026965.1 Petromus typicus | reverse complement strand
ATGAACATTTAAACTCTGACAAATTGGATAACTAGAGAAAAATAATAAATTCCTAGAAACATACAACTGGCCAAGAATGAATCAAGAAAAAATAGAAATAGACCAGTGACAAACAAGGAGATTAAAAGAGAGATCTAAAATCCTCCAACAAAAAAGGTCCATAAGTAGATAGCTGCATGACTTAATTCTATCAAAAATCAAAGAGTAAGTAATACAAGTTATTAAATTTCTTCAAAAATACAAATGGAGAGAATGTATTTAAAATAATTTGATGGGGTCAGCATCATCCAGATAACAAAGCTGGACAAAAACAACTCAAGAGAAAAATACAGACCAGTAGGGATGTGAAAGTACAGACAAGTCCTTAGTAACATGCTAGCAAACCAAATTCAAGGGCACTTGGAGAAGCCTGTACACTGTGATCAGGTAGGATGTGTCCCTGGAATGCAAGGTTGGTTTAATGTATTCAAATCAATGAATGTGATACACTGCATTATTAGAATGAATGAAAGAAGTACATGATCATGAATAGATGCAGAAAAAAAGTATTCAACAAAGTTCATTTGTTTATGATAAAGACTCAATGCCATCAGTATAGAAAGAAATTCCCTCAATTCAATAAAAGTCCTTTATGGGAAGCTCACAAATAACATCATAATTAATGGGGAATCATTAACACCCTCTTTTCTAAGATCTATTACCAGGGAAAGATATTCACTTTTACACTTCTATATTGTACTGCATATATTGTGTTGAAAATACCAATGCAAGATCCTAAAGAGGACACACACACACACACACACACACACACACACACACACACACACTTATTAGAACCAGTAAAAAATTTCAGCAAAGTTGCACAACAGATAATAAACACAAAAATTAGTTAATTTCTTTATATTAACAACGGTCTACTCTAAAAGAAAATCATAAAAACAATTCTGCTTAAAATAGCATGAAATATGTTGTACTTAAAACTTTATTAATAATTAATTTATTGTGGTCCTGGTGCTACTTTCCTACCCTCTACCCCTACAGGAAATAGAAATCAAGATCTGTGTTTGCCAGGCAAGGATGGTGCCACTGAGCTACATCCTCAACTACTTTTTAATTTTGTGAAAGGATCTTGGTAAGTTGTAAATTTTCCAGATTGGTCATGAATTTGATACTGTCTTGCCTCAGTTTCCCAGAGTACTGGGATTATAATTATATGCCACTTCCCTCACCTATGTGCTTAGTAATAAATTTAACCAAAAAGGTGAAAGATTTACATACTGTAAACTACAAAATATTGGTGGAAGGAATTGATAAAAATCAATGAAAATAAATGAAAAGCTACCTGTGTACATAGATTGAGATAGTTTCTGTTGTTCACATACATAAATATTCCACTCAATGCATTGTACAGATTTAATGAAACTTCTGTAAAACTTTTTTTCAAATTGATTTTATTGGTATATTTCATATACATGGTATGATCACAATTGATATTGAGAGTTTGTACCAGTACATGACATGACTTAATTCTCATTTTCCTGTTTAAATGTCACTTTTTACAGAAATGGAAAAAAAATTATAAAGCTCACCTGGAACCACAAAAGAGCCAAATAGCCAAGAGCAATCTTGAGGAGGAAAAATGAAGCTGGAGGTATTACACTCCCTGATTTCAAATTATATTACAAAGCTGTAAGTACTCAAACTGGTGCAATAGTGACACTGCAGAGACCACAGAAACAGAAGTAAAATTCTATAAGTAAATCCACTGAATATGCAAAAATTTACAATGGAGAAAGAATAACTTCTTCAACAATGGTGTTTGGAAAACTGAACATTTAAGTAGAGAGGAATAGGATTAGATCCTTATATCATACAAAAAAATGAATTCAAAATAGATCAAGAGCCCGAAACTATAAAACTTTACAAGAAAATGTAGAGAAAAACATGACACTTAAAATCACGTTTTAGATATGGGATCAAGAGCTCAGATAATAATATCAAACAAAAAATAAAAATCAGTGGACTGCATACAACTAAAACACTTCTGCAATAGCAATGGAAACAATGAAATAAAAAGACAGTGTGCAGATTTGGAGAGAACACTTGCAAACCATATGTCTGATCACATATCTGATGAGGGGTTAACATCCAAAACATATTTTGAACTCATACTAGAACAAAAATCAGTTAATTAAGCATATAAACAACAACAAAAACTCAAATAACACAATTTTTAAAAATAGGCAAAAAATAGGCACTGAACAGACATATGAAAATATTAAAATTAGCACATATATGAGAAGCCTCAACATTACTATTCATCAGGGAAATGCAAATAAAGTCTATAGCGAGATGTCACTTCACACCTGTTCAGATTGCTATGGTTTTAAGAAACTGAGAAATAATAAATATTGGCCTAGGGAAACCTTGTACTCTGTTGGTAGGTATGTATCTTGGTATTTCTGTGAAAAAAATAGTTTGGGAGTTCCTCAAAAAATAGAACTATCATATGACCTAAGAATCTCCCTCTGGATTTATAATCCAATGAAACAAAATCAGTACTTTGAAGAGATGTTTGCACTCTCATATTCTTCACAGTACTATTTACAATGGGTAAAGCACAAAAAGTCCCCCAAGTGTCTGGTGAAGGAAAAAGAAACTGGAATATATACACAAAATATTGTTCAGCTTTGAAAAGAGAGATTCCACTATTTTCAGTGATAGAGATAAACTAGGAGGTTATTATGTTAAGTAAACTAAGGCAGACACAGAAAGAAAAAAATCTGTCTGATCTCATTTACATGTGATAATTAATGTCATATGCCTAGAAGCAGAAAGTAGCTGGAGTCCCCAAGGGTTCAGGGTGGGAGGTAGGAGGAATGAGAGATCATTGCTTAGTGGGTACAAATTTTCAGATACAAGAAGAATAAGTTTTGGAAATCCAACGTAGTAGTGACCATAGTGATCAAAGTTCATAGTAATGGGCTGTATCTTCCAAATTTTCTACAAGGATAGATTATATGTGTTCTTATCACATATAAAAAAGTAGTGGTTAAAATGATTGCTAGTTAGCTTGTGGTAATCGTTTCACAATGTATATGTATGTATATACCAAAGTGTGCATCTTGAGGGTGTACAATTTTTATTTGCCAATAAGCTCTCAGGGAAACTCAATTATATCTCAATAATGAAAGAAAGAATGCAAAGGAAATAGCCTTCTATATCTGGATACAAAATGTGGAATGGAGCTGTCCATATTATACTTGATGTCCAATGAGAAGACTGATTTTGTTGGAGAAAAGAGCAGTTTGTGGGAAACCAGTTATTGGGAAGCTGTGTTAGCCAGGTTGGTTTGGGATTAACTAGTAAAGTCTCTTGAATGCCAGACTGAGACATGACAACCTTATCAAGACTGACCAATGGCTTCAGTTTTATGTAGTAACTGTGTAGCTCTGGGGACCAGGGGACAAGATCTTCACTTCCTGAGACTTACAGGCTCACAGTAAATACAAGGAAAGCAATTAACAAACAGTGTAATGAGCCATGTATGACTTAAAGCGTGATGTTTGTCTTTGTCCACACACTCATGCATAATTCTTTTGTGCCAGGCTGGTGGGATATAGTGAACAACCTTACCCAGAGCTTGGCCCAGCTGGCACTGCAGACACCAATGGCCACACACATTTCAGACCAAAGGACAAGGATAATTTTCTTAGCTCACTCAGGCTGCTATAATAAATTGCCATGGACTGGGTAGTTCATAAACAACCACAATGTATTTTCCACAGTTCTGGAAGATGGAAATCTAGGATAAAGCCCAGGCAGGGTAGGTGTCAAGTGAAAATCTATTTCTGGGTTGCAGTGAGCGGTGTCCCATGTTGTGCCTTCAGACAGAGGAGGAGAAAATTGTTTCTTTTGGCCTTTTTCATTAGGCTACTAATCCCTCTTGTGAGATTCTTTCCTTGAGGCCTGATTACCTTCCCAGAGATCCCCACCTCCAAATATCATGGCATTAAAAGTTAGGATTTCAACAAATGGATTTTGCAGAGGATACAAACATTGAGACCACATACTATACAATCAAAGCTCCAGCAATCTGCTTAGAACTAAAGATGAGGAAGATATTATTTGGAAACATTTCTCTTCCTGTCTCTGAAGACAGTCAAGAAGTTGCTCTTGCTTTCCTCCCTTCTCTTTCCCCTTTACTGATGGTGTCAGACCCTACTGTGGGACCCGCCATTTGTACAGTTCTGCTCTGTTCATTACCAGACAGCAGTCACCTGTGAAAACAGCCTGAAGCCTCGCTGAACCCCTCTTTCCTCCTTCCTTTTGATTCAATTTATGCTTTAATCAGCCTTCTTGTCTTTGAGCCACAATAGCTAACACTCACACCTTAAAGGAAGAGCATTTTAATACGCTCACATTTCAGTTCACAGTGGACTGAGCCCAAGGCATAGACAGCGTGGCGGAAGGGTATGATGAAGCAAAGTTTCTGAGTTCATAGCTGGAAGGAAGCAGACAGAGCAAAGGAAGAGCGCCAGAGTGGGAGAAAAGAATGACCAGAGGGGAACCCCAAGGCCACTCCTCAAGGACCGCTCAGATATGTATAGTAGTGTGCTCGGTGAATTCCTGGACAGAGCTGAGAGATGGTCAAGTTGAAACTCTGTCCTAAGGGCCACACTTTACATTATTCATTTGTTTAGCAGATCTTCTTACTTCATAGGAGGAGCCAAAGTAATTTTAAGATCTGCCAACAATGGAACAATCAACTGCACATTCTTAACCACCGGGGTCCAAATTGAAGATTTCAAAACTTTGTTAAAATTTGCATTCTGTACAATTTAGTCAGCACTCTTGGAGCTCTTTTTGGTCTGTTTGGAAACAACCCTCACGTGTGCAGACTTCTCAGCACAAGAAAACGAACATGTGCTTTGGAGTTAGCATCTGGATTTAAATCCCAATTCGCTGAGATCCAGTACCTTCTCAGCTTGCACGCTGGGAGCCAGCACTGAGGAAGGGAGCTAGATGCATGGGTTCCTGGCTGTTGCAGTAAGAGCCAAAAGGGACATTATGAGTGAGCTAAGGTAGTTTAGAATCCAAAGGAGAGCTGGAAGTGCTACATTCATATGAGGACAAGGGGAAGGAAATGGGTCTAGGGCAAAGATTCACATCAGGAGTCCATAAACTATTGGAAAAGGTGTTCAGTGAGTGAGTAGCAAGAGGCACCAGGAAATGCGACTTGGTGGCTCTCTACACAGAGACATTTATAGTTCTCTGTCACTGCTGTCAAGCTGGGACAAGGGAACCTTTGTGAAGACTAAGTGTGTGTCTTTTGTCTCTCTCTACTTTAGTGTCTGCAAGACAAAGATTATGCATAGACTCAAATGAAGTCCACTGGCACATAGTAGGAGCTAAAAGGAATAAATATCCTCAAGCAGTTCTGCTTGACTCTCCTTTATTCTCCTCATTTGAGAAGCTTCCTATGCATATAGCAGGCCAAAGATAATCTCAATGAAAATCCCCTGAGAGGCTCAGCACCTCCTAATGCCCTGAATCTGCTTACTGCCACTGCTGGTATTTTTTTAAAAGCTGGTTTGATATAGGTTCCTGTTCCAAGGCTGTTCTGTCCTTTTAGGACTTTCCTTTTGTATTTCTTAAACTTTTTACCCTCATTAAATTAAGCTCCAGTTTTTGGCAAAACCCTGTTCCTAGGGGAATTCTTTAAAAGTACCACATGGAGTTAAAATGAAATATTTCTTCTACAAGGACTATGGTAGCAGACCTTCTGTGTGTTGAAAGGCCTGGAGTCCACACAGCCTTATGTAGCCCACGGATGCTTCTGTTTGATATCTGAAATTATTCTTTTACAGAAAACACCGGGGAGGCTGGATTGTAACTAGTAGCTTCTTTTAAATTTGTTTTAGTTGTTGGATAGAAGCAGCTCATTATAAATCCATTCCTTATGGTGCATTTGAAGGCAAGAGAAAAGGGGGAGGGAGGAAGAGAGAGAGAGAGAAAGAGAGAGAGAGAGAGATCGTGCTTTCCAAACCAAAGCCTTCCCTTCCTTTCAGTCATTTGAGCTCTCTGATGCCCCATTCTGTCTTTCCATCGGCCTCTGCGAGAGCCCAGAGAAAAGACCCTCTGTGATAACAATGGCACCTGCTTGCCAGCAACCTAGTCTTCATTTCTGCTGCTTTTGCTTTTCTTCTTTTTCTCTAGACAACCTTGATTTGACCATGGTATTGGCTGAGCTCTTCTTTTGCCATTTGTTGTATTTTTGTAACATCTACATATTCTGTGGTAAGTGGACATTACTGATGAATTGTTACTATAACAATGCTTTACTGGATCATAAGCCAGTAGACATTGATGCAACTGCTAAGAATTGTGAGGCCATTTGAAAGGGGCTATCTTTGTAAATGCTTTGACCCAGGGTTGGGTTACAGGCTGGATATCTCTGTGGTGAAACTTCTCTTTCTACTAACTTTTTTGTTCCTGGCTGGTGTCTGCTCTAATCTAAATTACCTCAGGTCCCTTCTGAGATCCAGAAGATTTTCTTGGAGCCATGAATATAACATGGGGATTGAAAGCACAGAGCTGAATTTATTCATTCAAATATCCATTTATTCATTCACTCAAACATTTCTCAAGCTCTAACATGTGCTTGCCTCAGTTCTGAGGATACAACAAATAATAACTGCATCTTAATCTCACAGAAAAAATGAAACTGAACTGCAGCACTGTGTGAAGATGGTGTGACACCAAGCAGTCCCCATGAAAACACTAAATAGAGAGTAAGGAAACAAATTTTATATATATGGGGGGGTGGTAGGGTGGGTGGGGCTATGGGAAAAAATGAGAATTAAGTTGTGTCTTATACTGGTACAAATCCCCATTATGGAGTGCAATCATCATGTGTATATTTAATGTACCAATAAAGATAAAAAAAAACCACTAAATAGAGTGCAGTCTTTGGGAATGGGGCTGTGAATGGGAGCAGGACATAGTTTAAAGACATGATGATGTCTGAATTGCATTTTTCAGGGATAAATAAGAGTTTGGGCTGTGGAATCCAGGTGGCTTGTGATCAAGATGCCTGACAGTTGGGACCAGGTACCCACTTTTGAACTTTGGAAAGCAGAGATTCTCAAACTTGAATATTCATGAACTTGAATATAACCTCGTGAACTTGATTATGACTTCGTTAAGTCACTGGTTTGTGTGAAACTGTGGATCCTGATTATCTGGGTCTTGGATGTGGCTTGAAAGTTTATTTTTCTATTAAATGGCTGATTAAACAACTCTTCTTTTTTCATGAAGATAGGGAGGCCTTTACATTGAGTTCTCTTAAAAAATAATTAATTTGAGACAGGGTCTTATTAAGATTGGATCAAAATTGCAATCCTTTTGCCATAGCTTCCCCAACTGCTAGATTACAGGTGAGTACACTATGCCTAGATCTGTTCTTTATTTTCATATATCTTTTAAATCTTTCCTTTTTAATACCTAAAAAAGTTTAATACTACCTTTAAACTTAAGGACAAATTTTAAGTGTGGTACAAAAATGATATATTCTTCTCAAATTCACCAACTGTTTAAGTGATATCCCACTCGGGTTCTTACTTTTTATTTACTTATTTATATAGAACTTTTGGAAGTGAGTTGGCGTCCTTGTGTTCCTGTGCTCCTAAATTCTTCTGTGGGAATAAGGATAGCCTTTTACATTTATCAACGTGAAGATGCGTGACGTGGATATGATACTAGTACCTACCTATTCCCAAGATCATATTTAAAAGTTTCAATAGCTCTGATCACACCCTTTGCGGCATGGCCTCTCCTGTTCCCACGACCCACCATCCAGACCATGATCGGGCATTGTTTTTAGGTGTTGTCTGGCTCTAGAGTCTCCAGCACCTCCTCACTCAGGACCTTGGCAGGATGACTCACCTCTCTGAGCTTTGGACTTTTCGTAAGTGAAAGAAAATTGCATTATTACCAGAACTGTTGAGAAGAATCCCAGAGACCACACTGGCTGCCTGTCCACAGACGACCTGATGTGATCTAGGCCATTAGAAACTGACAGGGCTGTCTAGGCACCTGCGGGCCTCTTGCCAGGAACATGAACAGTCTCAGATGCTGAGTGAGGCTGGACCTACAGATGGAGGTAAAGTGGCACCAGCTTCACAGAAGGCGGATATTCAGGAATGAGACAATCCACCCCGTCTGACACCGTCGAAGCTCAGGGACAAGAGGACTGGAGCTGCAGATGAACATTCCAGGAACAGAATTTGGCCTAGAAAAGGAGAGGAAACAGAAGCGACACTTCCACACCAAGACTCTCTTATGAGAATCACTGATAACTGTGTCAGTCTGTTATGAGAGAAAACTTCCTGCAGTGCCTGAAAAGAAGTGCAAGGAAAACAATCGTGATCAAAGCTGGGGTCTCTTTGTCAAAGGCATTTTCTCCGCAACACACCCAAAGGCATTTCTGTAAAATAGCAGCAGTTTCTGAGAGGATGATGTGTTAATAGGATACAGTTTGGGTGTCAGCAGCTCATTCTCAGAAAGGGTTTCACATCAAGACAGACATTGGAATGGAGAGGAGAGATGAATTCACTCACATGTTGGCACTTGATGGAGAAAGGGAGAAAATCAAATGTTTTAGTGGCCTGGATGCTACAACTCTCTACGTGAATGTTTTTAGCTCCATTTAGCTCTCTCAAAGTAATGGGGTTATAAAATCATTCTGCAACAACGACACCATTAGCAAATACAGTTCTGCTCTGTCTTGAAGCTTGAAAGTGTAACAATTAGCAACTGTTTCCTGAATGTCTACTATATACCAGCACTGGAGTAGGCATGGAAGGAGATTGGAAGTTTGTGTAAAATGAGTTTTTTGATGTGAGTAGTCATAGTAGTAGCTACCACCTTTGAAATATCTAGGTCAGTTGATTTCAAGTCATCTTGTTTTGTCCCAAGTTGATAATTTGTCTCATTATATAAATGCATAAACTGAGGCACAAAAGAATGAAATAATTTGTACAAAGCCACAGAACAATTATAGCTGAGCTGCTTTTTTTTTTTTTTTTGGCTTATCTGCATTTTCACTATAGCCTTGGATGAGAAGATACTGTGCATATTGAAATAAGCCAAATGATTCAAAATATAGTAAATGTGAAAAAATAAATATATTCACTTTGGAGCCAGTCCATTTAATAGATGAAGAAACTGAGACTGACAAATATTTGCAGTAGCACAAGGAGTTTGTTACTGAAAAAGAACTCAAGTGCTCTAAAACCCAGCATGGTGGCCTCGTCACTAGCCCTTGGCACCAAGCCTCCATGCCTGCATTGTAGGGTGATCTTTCTGCTTCCTGGATATCTGTGTCCTGCACAGATGGTGTCTGGAGTGTGTAGGGTGACTTTCCTCAACCACAGTCAGAACGAGCCAACATCATCACTCATGCTAGGTGTCCCATCTCCTGCCAGGACTCCTCAAGGTGCTGGAAGCAAAGCGGCTGAACATTACTGGGAAAGACTGCCTGCGTTCCTCCAAAGAGAATGGAAACCCTGAGAGGATGGGAAGCAGACTGCTGGGAGATTGATGTGTGCCTCTCACCCTGCGCAGAGAGCAATGGCCACCCTGCCATCCCTCCCTGCTCCCTGCTCCCTGACAAGTGCAGCTGGCTGTTTGGGGCAGCATTGAGGGAGCAAATCTGGGTTGATTCAATGAGGGGCACAGCTCTGAGATGGACTGTTTCCATCCAGAATGGGGGAGAGGGGTAGTGGAAGCTGTGGCGGAGACACACCACCATCCAAAGAATTTTATCACTGGGCATCTTCTCCCTGTGTCCTAGGTGAAGAAAGAGAAGGGAGGAAAAGAGACCTAAACACCAGACAAAGAAAGCTAATCTGTGTCCTGAGCATTTTAAAATAAAACAATCAGAGCAGGTTCACTGGATTCCATCCATTTCCATTTCACGCTCTCAGAGCCTGAAGACAGACTGATGAGTTTGGTTGGCAGCGTTCTTCCTTCCTTTTCGAGGCTGGGTTTCTGACTCACTTCTTCCTGGAAAGGGAGGGAGAAGACTGAGGGGGCCCTGAAGATTTGACTCAGCAAATAACAGACCAGGGGTCCATGTACTTCCACGGGCACTGAGGGAATCCACTTGAGAAATTCAGCTCCCTCTCTCAGTCTTTGTTATACCTTCCAGACAGGCTGAAAGGATGTTATTTCCAAGGGCACTGCTCAGACAGTGCCTTGCTTGGATTACTGCCCTAAGTCATGACAGGCAGAATGTCAGGGTGAGAATGACTGTGTGCCAGTGGCTCAGGCCTGTCAGACAGAGCTTGCCATACAGTCCAGGCCTGCCTGAAATTCTGGAGTTTGTTGCGTGGGTTGTATTAAAGTTCTTTGACCTCTAGGACAGAGAGAAGGGTAGGTCAATGATAACATGATTGCCTGCTAAAATGCAGCCAACTTTGATTCTGTAACCCAAGGAGAAATGGAATAACAAGGAGGAAAAATACCTAAATCTTCCTTAATCAAAGCATTTGAAGTGACCTGACACACAAACACTGTGTTCCAAATTTATTACTACAAAAAAGCCCTGGCAAATACTAATGAAACGGCAATCCGCAGGAGCACAATGGAGCATGCGGGGACCTGCAGCTCTGAGGACCCGAGTGAGGGGATCTGGGGCTCCCGTCTTCCCTTCATCATCATCGTGCCCAGAGCAACAGCAGGAACATGGTTTGGGGGGTAGAACTCTCTTGCTTTAGGCTTTGATATCAGTAGTTTCTGTCTCTGGCCTCTGAGAGGTTCTGTACACTTAGGAGAAGGAGGTACTTACAATTACTACTGAGTGGAGGTCTACCATGAGGCAGGCTTTACAAATTTTATTTGACCCTCACCAGATTGCCATCACCTGAATGTTATAGATGACACAATTCACCCTTAGGAGTATTAAGCAATTTTTACCCAAAGCCACTCATGTGCAGCTGCGCAGGAATTTGATTTTGTCCTGTCAAACTTCAAAGCTGATGTACGCATTTATCTCCCTACCCATGACCGTGTAATAACAGCAAGATTTGGGGGCCCTTTTCAGTGAGTGAATGAAAGATCTCTTATGAAGCCTGTCCAGTCTCCTACCTTCTTGTGCTATAGGCTGAGAAAGAAAATCTTTCCTCTTACGTCCCCTCCTGTACTGTTTTTCTTCCTCCATAAATGACAGTTAATTAATTAATTAATCAAACAGTTAAACATTTATAATTGAGTATCTACTACTTGGCATGTACTTTGCTAGATGTTTGGACTGTTGTGTAAAGAAAGACAAAGTCCTTTTCAGGGAAAGAAAGTAACAAATTTTTAAAATTTAAGAAAGCAGGGCCGGGGAGTTAGCTCAGTGGTTCCGGCGCCTGTCTTGCAAGCGCAAGGGCCCGGGTTCGATTCCCCGGTAACCACATACCATACTGGGCATGGAGACCCACACCCAGCAGCAACCAGTACCACATACCACAGTGCCGGGCGTGGTGGCTCACGCCTGTCATCCCAGCACTCGGGAGGCAGAGGCAGGAGGATTGTG
>PVIR01033157.1:0-18101 GCA_004026965.1 Petromus typicus | reverse complement strand
TGACTGGTGCATAGATACCTACAGATGGATAGGGATTTTGAGTCATGAAGTAGGGTCTGTGTTATACTTAGGAAGAAGTTCTTCTCTGCAGCTGCAGCAGTTACTGTGGTTTGGAGCAGCCTGGAAATTATTTAATTACCAGGTGGAGATTATGTTAGATAAAGTTGGTCCTCACAGTCACCCACTAGGCAGAGGAGCTCTCCCACCCTCAGCTGTGCCTGTCTGTCCACCTATGGCTGTGGAGGTCCCTGGGGTTCTGAGTTGAAGGGCCAGGACTTCAGAACTGCAGTATTACAGGTCTCAGTGTTGTTACTTTCACCTCCGAGGCCCAGGGTCCTTAGGAAAAGGGCTCCTGCCTGTCTTCACTGGTCACCCTGTCTCTTCTTCATCTAGAGCATTGCTATTCAGCACAGATGTGCTCTCTCACAACCCTTGCCTGCAGCTACTGCAATTAATATGCAGCATAACAGCTCAACAATGGTTTAATTACAATGTTAAGAGTATGTTAGACAAAATAAAAGCAATCCTCTTTCTTTGATTTCATAAGTTTGTCTGTGCTAATTAACCTATAATGAGACATACCTATGCATTTCCCCAGCTCAGAGGATGGGATAAGTTTTCATTCTGATCCACCTTATGTGGTAGATCTGCTAACAGTTTTACATATAAGTATTGTGTGGTTTTATAAAGTGTTTCAACTGGTATCCTTTCAAAATAAAATATTTACTTCAAATGAGATATTATGAAATCACAATGCCTCTTAGCTAAAATAAGTTATGTTACTTAATTGCTTATTAAATAGGAAAAAAAAATCCTTAATGAGTTAAGAGCATTTATAACAACAGTCAGATGCTCTTTGAAACCTGAGAGGGCCTACATGAAGGCACTCTGAATGCAGCGACCCCTCAGTTGTTAAACTCAATTCATTCCATTCATTCCATTCATTCATGTTTGAACACTGAAAAATTTGAAAATTGAACATATTTTTCCCATAAGAAATCATGGAAAATCAAATAACTGATTTTGAGGCCCCAAGGTTACATTTCTAAATTCACTTCAAGACTTCAACATATTTCTCAATGAGTTCTTCTTCAATTCTTTCATGGTTCTCACAGTTTTCCTCTTAGCTTTCCTGCTGGTGTCACTAACTTTCCTTGGAGCCCTGATTATGCTACTCAACTGAAGCTCAAAAAGCACAAGGCCAAATATCTTAACGCACCAACACAAGCACGATGTGTTGTCTGGACAAGGGCTGCTCACTCCTTTGTGTCTGCAGCTAGAGGCGTGACTCACTCTCATCCTTATAGGCTTTATCAAGTCTGATTTTCTGTTCCACTAAGAACACAGGGTAGAGTTTTTTTTTTTTTTAACTTTGCCATTCAAGCAGTGGAAGATTGGATCTTGGCACCATTAGGCAACCAGGATATCACTGTATGTTGCTACCATCTTGCCTAAGCTTCATTGCTACTAGAAAAGAGAAAAATCACCCATAGATAAATGTCACTAGTGCCAAGGCATGGGAAAAGCAGTTATCATACTAGATGATAAGCATTGTTGAGATAAATCAGATCCTTTAAATATTAGAGTTATACATACTTAGTGTTTATAAGTTTGTAAATAACAATGCAAAGAGAACTATGAGGGTGATGTGGAATACTACACTTGTTTGGTACTCATATTCTTAAAAATGCAATATTGAACATTTCTATTCAATTAAAATGTTTACATTGTCAGTGTAATGAATTAACATCATATCCCTTGGACAAATGCAAATAAGTGTCTGAATTAAACATTATGAAATATCCAGAATGAAACTCAAGTCACTAAAGCCAGTATGTTAATCACCAACTCATACATATCAATGATTGTTATTAAAGCACATTACTGCCAAGAGAGTGCTCAGGGAGAGAGGTTTGGGGCAGGTACACTCACTGTTGTTGAAGAATTTGCCCCGGCAAGGCTCAGAGACAGGCAGAAGGTTCGGCCAACAGAGGAGAGGGGCCTGCCACCTGAGGCTGGAGCACCCACCTGTTCCACCCTGTATGGTGACACTGAGGCTGGGCTTATGTTGTAGAAACTGAGTCTTCATTACACTCAGGAACATGACTCTGTCCTCCAGTAAAAGAACAGAAGCAGGAGTGGCTTTAGTTCTTCCTCTGCCCAGAGATGCAAACTGTGCCCTTTGCTCAACCCACCTGCTTTCTGTGATCTGAATGGAAGGAGAATTTAGCAGGCACTAACCCAGCCTCAGGCTCCTCTAAAATCTCCCCACATCTCTCTAGGGCAAGAACTGATTATTGCTTTTTCTGCCTCTTTTACAGGCAGAAAGATCTCTCAGATGTGTAACTGAGGGAATATCTTCCTCAAATCTCCCACTCCCATTGTCACACTGATAGCACCCAGATCTATGCTGCTAATAAGGTACTTCTTAAACCAGGCCTTTAACTAAAAGTTACTAAGTGAAAAGGAACTTCTTCAAGAGATGATTCATCATAAGTTTTGAATATGCATTCAAAAAGTGCAAAGAATCTTATTGAAATTCACTAATTCCATAGGTACTTAATGAATGCTTTTAAAGTGTTAAGGTAAAAATGTTAATATCAACCAAACATACTACAACTCATTTACAACTTCATTTTCTCATAACAGAGAAAAGATATGATATTTACACATCTTTGACCTATTTATTTCACTTATGAGGATGTCCTGAAGGTACATCCATTTGAGTATGAATGACTCAGTCTTATCATTTTTAATGACAGAGTAATACTCTATTCTATAAAAGAAAAACATTTAAAAGGAAAGAGGGTGTAGGGGTAAATAATGAGGGAGAAAGAATGTAACAATAATAAAGAAAAAAGAAAACAAAGATTATGTATTTAGGGGTGGGGTGTTGCAGGGCAGGTGTAAAGGGGAAAAATGAGGATCAAGTCATGTCATAATCTGGTGCAAACTCTCAATTTTGAATGCAATGATGATGTGTATTCACAATGTACCAATAAAGATTTAAATTTTAAAAAATGATAAAAAGGATCTTCACAGTTCTACCCACTTGCGGTTCCTGAGCCAGTGGGATAAGACAAGAGAAGCCACTGGTCCATCCCAGGGCCAAGCAGTGAGTGCTGAGCTGGGAAGTCAGAGTACACTGGACAGGACTGTGAAGATGGCTGATGCCAGAGCGGTAGCTCAGGGAGGGCCCCTAGGTGTAGCCCCTGAGTGAAGCCAACTGTGTGTCTATGCAAAAAGCCATTTATTGTATGCATGTGTGCACACTTAGACAGAAAGAGAAAGAGAAGCTCATTGTAAAAAACTAGCTCACAGCTATGGAGGCTGAGAAGTCCTGCGAGAGCTAAAGCCCCAGGACAGCTGATGGTGTTACTTCCAGTGCACGTGTGAAAATGTAGGAAGCAGGAGAGTGAGGAGGCCATGGAGCTTTGTGTGATCCTAAGCAGAAGCATCTCCCAGACACATCTTGAGTTGAGTTTTGGTCCCAGGTACTCCATGGGCCAGTGGAGCTGGCTTAAGAAATTAACCATCACGCCTGTAAGAGACTTGGAAAAGGGCTTGTGCAGATGCTTGAGGGAAGATGGACTAGCACACCGAGGGCACTGGGCAGTTCTTAATATCCTACTGTCTGTGAATGTGAGAGGTGGGGCTGGGAAGGCTCGGGTGTTCCATGACACACAAGAACCAGTCTGGGACCATCCAAGCAGCAAAAGGGACTCTAAAGTTTTGAGCTAGGGAGTCACAAGAGCAGAAGTGACATTTCCAGAGCTCACTCTGCTATGGAAGAAAAAGAATGCACAGGAGAACCAAAGTGAATGTAGAAGCTTCCAGCAGGCAGGCAGGAGAGAGTGCTAACCATCTGAAAATGTCTCCTGTAGGAATCCATTGCAAAGAGTTCCAGCACAGCGGCTGAGCAGCCCAACACGGAACGTGATCTTCCTCTATTTTGCTGAATCTATGAAGGACAGGAGCCAGTATGATGACTGAAAGGCATTCTGGGAAACTAGGGGTCGCTACAGAGTGGTCAGCGGGGTCTTGAACTGAAAGTATTCAACAAGGAAGTGAATCAGGAGGCAGCATTTGTGAGGGGAGAATGAGCTCTGGCACAAGATTGCCCTGCACTTACTTCCTGCCCCGATAAACTGTGCTGTGTATGAGCACAGGCAAAAGTGGACCTTCACAGGGACAAGGAATCTTCAGCAAAGCCTAAGCAAATAAACTCTACAGTACATCAAACACACCTGCCAGAAAAAGGCAAAAGTATGCAAGCTTCTGGATTGCAGGAGGAGAGAGAGGATGGCAATAAAAATGCCAAAGTAATTATTAAAAAGGAGCCAGGGGAACTTGGCAAGTTTTTGAGCTAGGGAGTAACAAGAGTAGAGGTGACATTTCCAGAGCTCACTCTGCTATAGAAGGAAAAGAATGCATGAAAACTGAAAGTAGATATTTCATTAATTCAGCTATTTTCCTTCAAGGCATCTCCCTGAAATAGTTAAAAACATCGTTTTACAGTAATACATGCACACTTATATTTATAGAAACACAACTCATAATAGCTAAATCATGCAAGAAGTCCATATATCCACATCCACAGATGAGTGAATAGGGAAAACATGATATTTATACACAGCAGAATACTACTTTGTCATAAAGAAGAATAAATGAGTCATTTGAAAAAAAAAGATGCACCTTGAGACCATAATGTTAAGTGAAAAAAATCAGACCCAAAATCTTAATCTCATATCCTTTATATGAGAAACTCAAAATATAGACAAAGAACAAAATAAATGATAGATAATAGGAAACATGAAGATAGAGGTTTTGCAGATGGGAAGGAGACTGAGAGATGAAGGGAATATGGAGGGGAAGGGGATGACTCAGAATTCAGATGCTTCCTGTACATGTACCAACTCACCAGATGAATGTAATCATTATATATTGTAAGCAAATATAATGAAAAATCATAAGAACTGGATAAAAATCATTGTTCTCTAGAGTCAGTGAACCCTGAAACTGCCCAGTGTTGAGCTCTGTCAGTACAACCCCAATACTGCCGCACTCCTGCTGTGTGTGCTACTCATGGCCAAATACAATCTGAAGATCTGCAGTGAAACATTCCAGAAATACTGCCCAAGTTTTATGTAGTGTGTGATTGTGAATTGTGGGATGAAATCTCATGACATATGGCTCCATTCAGTCTGCCTGAGACATGATGACGCCTTTGTCCACCGTATCCATGTTGTAGAAGCTACTCTCCCATTGGTTACTTAGTAACTGACATTATTTTACTTAACAACAGCCCCAAAGTAGAAAAGCAATGATGCTTGCTGTTTGAATATGCTAAAGAAGCAATTTAGTGCTTTTTAAAAAAATCTTTATTGATACATTATGAATACACATCATCATTGCATTCAACATTGAGATTTTGTACCAGAATGTGACACAACTTGATACTCATTTTTTCCCTTCCCCCCCATCCTGCAACTCCCACCCCCCTATATACTTTGTTTCTTTTTTTCTTTATTATTATCACATTCCTTTTCCCCTCATTATTTACCTCTACACTCTCTTCCCTTTTAAATATTTTCTATTTCACAATATCAACTATACATACTGCAACTCATTTACAACTTCATTTTCTCATACCAGAGAAAAGATATGATATTTACACATCTTTGACCTATTTATTTTACTTATGAGGACATCCTCAAGGTACATCCATTTGAGTATTAATGCCTCAATCTTATCCTTTTTAATGGCAGAGTAATAAGCGAAAAGGTAACAGTTCTGGATTTAAGAAAAGAAAAAGAAATAATATGGGGAGGTTGCTAAGGTGTACAGTGAGAATCAATATCTTACTTATCTAATATATAAACTAAATGTTATCATAGGTATGTGTGTGTGTGCAAGAAAAGACATAGCAGGTGAAGAAGTCAGCCCTGTTCATGGTCTCAGGCTTTACATGTAGCCTCAGGACTAAGGGAGTATTCTGCTGGCCATCATGCATCGAGCACACTGTGGGCTGGATTCTTCATGACATGACCTTGGTGAGCCATTGAGTCAATGTTGGGGGTAAGAATTTTCGTATCTATTTCATATATAGCTGAGCCAAACTCCCTCAAAGCTTATTTGACTTGACCAAATTCACCCAGTTAATAAGAAGCAAAACCTATGCTCCAACCCAGACAGACACCCTTGTTTGTTTTGCTCTGTTCTATGTGATATTCTCTACATGTCCTGGGAAAACCCTGCCAAAGAAGGATGCTGTTTTTGTTTTTGTTTCTGATTTTCATCTAACACATGACTTACATTTTTTTAAAAAAAATTGTTTAAAATTCGTATGATTCAAAATGAAAACAATATAAAAAGGCACACTTTGAGAATTCTCACTCCTACCCTTACCACTTCATAATTGTGCCATCTGTTCATACAGAGAAAGATGGAGACAGAGAAAGATACTCATCTATCAATTAGATAGCTTTCCAGCATTTGTTTATATGATGCATACAGATGTGGCTCTGTGTTATTTTTCTATTTGTTCATGCAAAAGGTAACATTGTATACTCACTCTTCCTTACTTTGTTATCTTCAAATACAATGTGTCATGGAGAACTTTTCAGGCCAACATCTAGTTTAGTATGTGTTCTGTTCCTTTATGCTACTGCCCAACAGTTATTAACTAGAATTCACTGCTTTAGAGAAATGTCATCTGATGCCCCACTGGGCTTGTGAGGGCTGCTCTTGGCCTTTCTGATTTCAGTAAGTCTAGGGAAATCCCTGTGTTGCCAGCTATAAAATCTGAAGCTTCATCAGGACCATTTCCCAGTCCTCGTCCATGATTAGGGCTTGAATGTGAGCCTTGGGGTTTGAGATCCACTGAAATTATGTTCACTAATGTCTGTGTGCAGTTTTCTTCCCCTGACCTCTTTTATGTTAGAGAACTAGTTCTCTTTCAATTTATAAAAATGCATCGCCATAGGAGAAGGAATGGAAATTAGAAGCAACTTCTTGAAGTCTTGCTTTTCTAAGAGGAAAGCATGTGTTGTGTGTGGACCCTGTGGAGTGCTTCTAGGTTCCAGCACAAAGTCTTTGCATTTGTGATAGCCAAATGCTGACGTGGGATATGAGCTATGGAATTGAACAGTCACCAAGGATGGGAACTTACTTTAGGTGGTCATGAATAAATTCCTGATCTCTGGTGCTTTGATTTTCTGGTTCTCACCTCTTGGGACCATCTGCTGTGTCAGTGTGTGAATGTTTGAGAAGCACTTAATGTCAGGCTGAGGAAGTACCATGTGAACTTTGAGGTCCCACCCACAACTGCTCTTTCCTAGTCACTGGCATTCATGAGCTAGTGAGGCATGTGTTCCTGTTTGCATTTGTGCTCTCACCCACATGGCTCAAAGGGTTTTATTTTTTAAAAAATTGCATACCAAAAATGTTGGAAACAGAAGAACCAATGCAACCCATAGTTCATTATTTAATCAAAAACATTGCTATTTCGGATCCTAAAAATGCATGCAATATTGTTATAACCTAAATCTAGATGTCCCCCAAAAGCCTCATGCAATCATTAAGAAAGGCTTTCTGAAGGTGGCTGGGTCTGGAGTGTATGATGCTGGCATCAAGGGTGCAATGCTAGGATGAATAGTGCCGGTGCTACCTCCTAAAAGTGTGAGTATCTTGGATAAGATATAAGGGACAGAAAGAGGCCCATTGCTTTTTGCCTGTGGCTTGCTTGCTGTCTTGCTACCTTCTGCCTGCCATGAACAATTTCTCCTCTGCAATGGCCCATGACGTGCTTCTTGGCCTTGGAGTTAGTCCATTATGAACTGAAACCTCTGCAAACTCTGTTCTAGATAAACCTTTCCTCCTCTAACTTTAGGTGTTGAGTATTTTGTCCCAGCAATGAGAAAATAACTAATAAAAAAGTTACGTCTGCTCTCCCTTTTGTTAGAAGTTGTATTCAGCCTTCCTTAAGGTAAATTTTAAATACTGCCACTATAAAAATTCAATATTCACTTTATTTTTTAACTAAAAAGTAAGAAAATAGCCTATAGGTATGTGTCCACATCCACTTCAAAGCAGGAGGAATTTCAGAATACCCATCTCTCTCCTTTTCTGGTTTTGGTAACATAAACACTTGTCCATACACATTCCCCTTGTGATTTGCTATCACCTGCCACCCTTACCAGCATCAAAATTAATGCCTAGCCCTGACCTTGGATTTTGAACCTCTAAGACTGAGCCAAACAGACCTTTTGTCCTTTACAATTTGCTGCTTTGGGTTTTTGTTGTAGTAATGTCGTTGACTAATATAAAAAGTAAAAAATAGTGTTGTGTTAGAAATGCTGTCTGGAAACGTGTGATAGATAAATTTTCTAAAAAAAAAAAGGAGGCATTACTAACTCCCAGCCACTGCTAAGGAGGAGGCTGACTTTCCTTCTTTAATTGACAATCACAGTTAACAATGTATCTCATTTCCTCTTGGCTAGCTCTGGAACTGTAACCTGAAACCTGACTTAGAAGAAAGCTGTTGGCTAAACCCAAGCACTGTGTACTCCAAGGCAGAGACTGCTCTTCAGATTTATCTAAAACACAGGCTTCTCTCTAATTGCTCTGTGCTGGTTATGCTGTAGCTCTCCTCCAGCAATTTTTTCAAATTTGAAGTAAGTAGGTGTTACCCAGTCAGTTACTCTGATTCTTAAACAGAAACATAATTATTTACATGTATGCTGGTGATTCAGGTAGCCTGCAATTAAGTTTTTGGTTAAAGGGAGAACTGAAAACTATTTAGAAATTACTAAGAACAACATGACACAGATTAGACATGAATACTTCTTAGCCTATTTCTTATGCTAGTATCTTTAACAAAGAAGATAATTCAGAAATTGTGTGCATGGAGCTGACATTTAACTTTAAGCAAGTTCATTTCTGACTTTACTGGTGTGACTGATTACAGTGCTGTTACAAATACATACTGATACAGTAATAGATTTTTAAAGGAGTTTAAAGTTTACAAACAGTGTACAGAATTTTCAATGTGACAAGAAGGTCAAATAAATTTTGTTAAAAGTCAAACTTCATATACTCATTATATTCAGCTAATCCTTGAATGTGGCCTTTAGGCAAAATCACTCTGATATCCATACTCAGGATCCTGAATGGTCTCCTCACATCACTGCAAAGTGAGTTCAGGAAGTACAGCGTGAGAGCCAGCAAAGGGCCTGGGTCACTACCTGGTGATGAGGGAATAGTGGATAACTTGGTCAACACATCACACAACCCAACCCATAGCAGTAGCCATCATCAATATAGCTGACTAAAGAGACAAAACATCTGCAGGGAGACAATGGCTTCAAAATCAGAATGAGAGTGTGATTTGGGGGAAGTCATTGATTCATTCACTTGTTCTCCCAACAAATATTTTTTGATTTCTGGGAGAGTACATGGTGAGAGCCCTCCTTCAGTGAACAGACACTGACTTACTGTGTTTTCTGTGGAAAAGAGAGGAAAAGCTGTTTGACACCTCTTTTACCAGGGCACTAATCTCATCCGGGGGGATCTATCTTCATGACCCAGTCACTTCTGAAAAGCTCCATCACCTAATACTATCATGTCTGTGGTGGTATTTTAGCAAATGACTTCAAGAGGGACACAACATTCTGTCTATTGCATTAGATAAATTTGACTATTTTTGTAGATGTGTGGAAAAATCAACAAATTAAAATTAGATCAAGGACGGCCTAGAAGGATTTCATTATAATTACATTAAATACATATTCTATATTCTCATTTATTGTTCTTGGAGGTATTACACATTTTTTGGATCACATAATTTTGCAAAAAGAAAAAAAATCCATCATCATGGTTCAAGTGGGCATATAGCCATCCATTGGGTGTAGTATCTCAGTGAGCTTTTCCAAGTGTCTCACAGCCTTAGCAGTTCACTCGCCTTGAGGACAAGAACTGGCAATGCTTGGTAAGACCAGTCCTCCTGGTTTCCAAGTAACATCCTATGACTTTGGTAAACTACATGTACTTCAAACATGTACTAATTTTATATGCTAACAATAATTTTAAAAGTAAAAATAATAGTCCAATCCATTCAGGTTACCCTCCCTAAATGTGTGGAGACTGAAGCTAACTTGGAATGAACAGCCATTGTATTCAGAACACTCACAGTTGTTAATTTTCTCTTATCCACAGTTTGCTCTTTCTTAGAAGACAGGGAAAAATGTATAAAGGAATTGTAGGTTCTTTTATGTTCTCAGAGAATTTCTGGTGTTGTCCTGGTCCAGAGCACCAGGATTCCATGGAAGTTGTTAGCAAAGCAAATTCTCAGCCCCACTCGGGGAAGAACATGTTTTTAAAAATTTTTTCGGATAATTCTGAACCTTTGTTTGAAGAGGAAACACACAGAGACACATACAGAGACACAAATATATTTTTCCAATATTTTTGTTGAAATTATTATTGATGCCAAGAAAATGTAATTTTGAAATTTTCCTTTTAAAATGGTCATTTAAAAATAGCCACAGAGAACTATGCATTAGAAAAATGGCTTTTATATTCTTTTTTATGTATATATGGAGTTAATGTTCACCATCTGGACAATTAATTTAATTAGACTCCAATCACATCTATTACACATACATGTTGGATAGAATAAAATAGAAAGCCTGCAATCCTCTAAACATAGACATTGTGATCATGATAAAAGATGCAAATGTGAGCCTCTAATCTGCCAAGCTGGAAAGTCTCCTGTGAATTCTATCTAGGAATCTTTCACCTGCAATTTAAAAAGTAATTTGAAAACCTTCAGAATTATACACTCCATGGGAATATCTAGATATTGACACAAAGAAGCATTTTCTCCAAATTGTTCATCCTCAAATATTCAGGAGGAAATAGGTAGTTTTGAGAAAACTATAATACCTGTTACAAGGGAGATTTGTTGTGTGTGTGCGCTACACAGCAGTGGAAATTGCGCAGGTTTTCATTATCTTTACCTAAAAATCATCTATAGATTAGAACTCAAGTTCAAGGTCAATTTATGTAGACATAGCCCTCATTATTATTATTTTTTTTATTATACTTGAGAGAAACCTATCTTGAGACAAAACATCTCGAATTTTAGCTGGAAGTTTGCATTCTGGGCAAGTGAACAATGTGATTTTCCCCCATTGACTTTCAGTGCAGGTTGCTACAGCTGGGTGCTGATC
Source organism: Petromus typicus (assembly GCA_004026965.1). Taxonomy (NCBI): domain Eukaryota; kingdom Metazoa; phylum Chordata; class Mammalia; order Rodentia; family Petromuridae; genus Petromus; species Petromus typicus. Next base: position 6,870 of record PVIR01033157.1, on the reverse strand, counting down.
CTTTTTGCTTCTTTGACAGAACCCCTTTTATAATTAGAACCTATACAAATCACATTTGGCCTTAACTATCTCTTGCTATATTATTTTCAAAATTTTAGAGAGGACATTTCATGATGAGATCTTTTAACATTTTTGGAAGATATACTCTTTAAGGGAAAAAATGACTAAGATCCATGGGATTTTTTCCCCATCTCAGTCTTATAAATGTGCCTAAAAGTATCCAATGAGACCCATCCTGACACCCAGTAATATTCAAGAAGCCCTGTAATGTACCCAACAGTTTCCAGTGGCACCCACGATGGTACCCTCAGTTTTCAGCAGCAAACACTATGGTGCCCATCACCAAAAGCACCCACTGTGGTGTCCAAAGCCCTCAACAAAACCCACCACGGTAACCAACAGTCTTCAACAGCACTTAACCATAGTACCAAACAGTACCCATCCAATCATTCTGTGGTAACCACAGGATGTCTGCTATTCTAAAAGTGCAAACTTTTCTCTCTGCATTCGAAAACTGAACCTATGAAATCCGTGGTCTTATGTTCTAAAAGGAAAGAAGGAGCATAGCTAGATAGAAAGTTGAAATCATGTATAGCATCACTGCTTAGGTCAGATCCCTGGATATTACCTGTGTTGTGGGATCTTTACCATGTATCTTTTCCCAAACTGTGAACTCAGATACCTTTTAGCCTCCAAGAGATCATAAAGTGTTTCTCCTTGTTCCTAACCTGTGCCAAGTTTGGGAACCCAGGTTTGCTTCAATGATAGCTTCACCAGCAGTCAGGAAGAAGAGGCAGCTACATAGCCTCTCCAAGTAGACAGGCAAGAGTTGCATCAGAACCCAGAATTCCCTTTCCAAACAGATTTCTTCTCTGAAGTTGGTAGGAAAGTTGGAAGAACGATCTTCCCTTATTGTTACCTAAAATTATCTGTAGACTATCATTCAAATTCAAGGTCAGTTTATTAGCAACTTGAGCCCCCCCCCACCACCATTTTTTCTTGCCACTGTCTGAGGCACTCATGACATTAATGAAAGGATCAGGTCATCTGATTTTAACTCAAATATATCTGTCTAAATCAACTCTTAGATAGAGCTCAATTATCTCACCCTTCCCTTATCCCTTCTCTTCTGTATCCCACCTCTGAGGATGCTCTGAAGATAGCTGAGTAGAACATCTGACAACCTTTCCTACTGATGCTCAGGTAGTCACCTAAGCTGGCCGTGTGTTGCACATTGAAAGCATATATTATACAGAGGATGATTTCAAGTATCCTTGGGAAGGGTCAGAACCTCCCCATGGCTCATAATATAGGACTCTTTTTTCCTAGACAACCTCTCACCTTCCACTTAAAAAGGCATTCCTCAGCAGTAAAGAATCTGGGTAAGTCTGCATGCTTCAATCAATTTCTAGAAGAAAACAGACCAGAGATCCTTATTGGATGATGGTTGATTGGGTGCCCGTTGCTAGGCTGGAACTTCTGCCACGTGTGAGAGAGAATGCATGTGTTAATTTATCATTCAGTAGGATTTTTTCTTTCTTTTTCTTTTTTGGGGAAAGCTAATGCACAAAACCTGTTAGTACAAAGGGAGAGAGAAGGAGGGAGAAGCCGAGTGTGGGTGAAGGAGGGCTGCCATCCAGCAGCTCTGTGAGGAAGCTGGAGAGGAATTACTGCTGCCAGCCACAGGGCCTGGGACTCGGGTGGCAGAGTGAGTGTGACTGAGAGAAAACTGTTTCACAGCCAACAAGGACAGTAGGGAAGGTAGAGTCTTAATTGCTTGATTTTGAAATAGAAATAATACATGTTTGAGTTTTCCTAGTTCTAATTTAAATTTTAAAAGAAACCACAAAAGATTATCCATTTTGAAAAGATTAAAAAAACATTTTTCCCAAGGAATTTTCAAGAGGAAGGTCTGAATGCAAAGGTGGGTTGATGAACAAAAAATAGTAATTCTAGGAGAATCTTACCAATCAAGACTTTCCTCAGAAACAGAACCAGTGGACAGATGCTTACACATACATACTCACAAATATTAAACATGCACATTTACAAATACATGCCTATATCTGCATACAAACAATCAAACACATATACAAACATACACAAATCCTTGGGAATTCTGCATTTTGTCAAAGGTAGAAACTAAAGGCAGGCTGTACAGGGCAGGGAAGCCTTATGGAGGATCATCTGCATTACTGTTAGCCAATCAGTCTAAATGTTCATCTTATCTACCAAATGCCTTCATGGCAATCTGAGCTGATATGTGAGCAAACTTCTGGGCACTAGTCAAGTGGATTGTCATAAGAAGGAGAAAAATAGTCAATCAAATAAGAGTTTGTACTTTTCTTTGAGAGATATCAGAACAGTCTCATTTCTCTGAAATAACTGAGTCCCTGTCTTATCTGTGGAGATGCTCACAGGGTCTCTTAGTCCTTGTCCAAACTCTATGAAGGTCTTTAATTTTCTTTATTCACATTTCTGGGCCTATTCTGACATGGGAAGAGGGACACAATGGTGTACAAGCCTCTGTCCACCACAGAGCACCATGTCCTGTAGCTTAGTTCAGTGCAAAACATATATAACATATGAATGATCAGATCCTGTGAGCCCACAATATGCCCCATGTCATGAAGAGTGAGAGAAACATTCCATAGCCACAATACATTCCATGCCTTCTTCCTTGTCGCTTGAGGTAGATAGACCTGCACACTTGTCCCTGAGGCCCTGCCCATTGGCTGCCTCCTCTACATGGGACTCTTGTCTCTCAGGTGCTTCCAGCCTGGGCTGACCAATCATAGGACTTTGGCATATCACATTCCATCACATGACACCATTCTCCATGGTACTTGTTTTCTATTCTACATTCTGAAAAGGAAACTTCACAAAAGACAGAGATTCTTTTTTTTTTTTTTATTCATACACCTTAAGTACCTAGATCAATGTCTGATGTGCAGTGTCCATCCAGTTAATATTTGCTGAATAAGTGAATGGATAAGGACTGAGAGTCGGCTGCCACTAACCCCTCTAGGAATTCTCTTGGCTTTTCCTCATCACCGGAAATAGATGACTCAGAAAGAGTGGGAAAGTGTTTTCCATTCACAAATTCCCTCTGGAGGCTCCATATTCGAATACTCTGAAAGCATTTGTATGTCTCACTTAAACAGACCATATTTTAACTAACTATAGAAAACAGAAATCTGTGAAGGTTTGAATTTAATATGTTAAAGACTTCTTTCTCCTCAATTCCTAGAATATACTTAGAAAGTGATATACTTCATTCTTGCCAAATAAAGTTGAATTCATTCATTGGCCCATGCATGTATAAATATTGTTACTACCCTATCAGTCTATAGACCAGTTTTATTTATTTTTTTCTGAGGATGAAATGTGGAGTCATAATTTTACCTTTTTGCTTAACACATATCTTCTGAGCAAAACAAAAGAACAAAACTGACACATACATCTAAGGCTTGGAAAAAAAAAACCCTGGTCGTATTTGCTTATTTACAAAATAAATTGATATTGTAAATATGATCATATTTTTTAGGGCAAACATAGGAGTAGGCAGACCAGCTATATACCAGTACCAGATGATTCTGACATCTTTACCTTCTTCCTCATCACTGAGGGACTTATTCTGAAAACTCACTTGACAAGGTTGACCCCTTATCCACAAATTAAAGATTCTGAGTGAACAAAGCAAAGATTCAGAGAGGAGGGCAGCGTCCAGGAGTGGACAGAGTAACTTCAGCCACTTTTCCCTGGAAACTCAATTTTACCCATGCCTTTCCTAGTCCACAGGGAAGCTACATTTGTCTAATAAATATATATCTGCTGTGACATGGAAGAAAACAAAAAAGTAGATGATGGCCATGCTTTTCTTCTCTTGGAATAATATGTATCAAATGGGACAATACACAGATGAAAGAAACTATTATGGGGTATTGACCTGTATACATCAAGTACTATCAGGGTTTAGACTCGATGCATTTTTGCTGTATTTCCTTACAATGGTGTCTTTCTCTTTTATTGTCTTTATTCTATTGAATAATTCAACCTTTCATAGATCCTATATTCTTCAGTTACTTTATGCTTGGAGATTCTTTTCTGGGTCAGTTCAGCTAGACAGGACACCTCCTGGCCTTAATTGTTTAGTTTTGCCTTTGGTGAGCATTGTAGTATTCATGCAGGTACTTTAGTTAAGCCATTTGACAGGAAGAGGGGGCTATTCTTTAATTTCCAGTTAAGACTAACAACTCCAGTCAGCCACATTGGATTGCAAGAATTGTTGTCCGTGGCTTTGGGGAACCTAAAAGAAATTGCTTTATGCTAGTGGCAATGAACCTATGGCACATGTGTTATTTGTTTTTCTTTTAAGCTAGAAGATGTTAACGTATGAGTTGTTTTTTCTAAACTAAAACTCCAGTATTCAAGTTTAATTGCAACGCTGGTACTTTGCTCTAAATCAGTGGGTTTGAGGTTGTAGTCTGGAAACTCTAAAAGGTCTTTTATGTATAGTCATAATAGACACTACAAAATAACTGAAGTCAGGTGAATAGGAAATTTATCTTCCTTTCCTGAGTTAACAACCCAGAAGAGTTGATGGGCATGGAGATGATTGTCATTTCTAAGTACTGAGCAGGAAAATGTGTCAGTTGGACTAGTCTTTTCTGGTCATGATTTGCGGCCCTTGTACTTACTGTGTTTCTAAAAAGTAAGATTACCAGGTTTGGTCTTCTCAGGAGAAAAGGTTTAAATTTAATCAAAACAGTTGCAAAAAAAAAAAAAAAAAAAAAAAGAGGAGGCTTCTCTCTATCCCATCTGTGGATGATATTTACAGAAAAGTAGACATTAGGCACTCATAGCAATGATCATTTGCTTTTGAATCTGCAACAAGACAATGCTAGAAGAAAAGATGTTTCATTTATTTTGCCACTAAGAAAAGTATTTGAGAGCATAGATATGTTTAACCTGGCATAAACATTACACAACGTGATCATGAATCAAAACATCATGTATCAAACATACCCCATACACATCAACAATTTTTCTAATTTTATGAATCAGCTAATAATTTTTAAAAAAATTTAAAGATAATAAGCCTGGCTTCAGAGGACCCAGATTAGTGCCCACTGCTTTTCCTAGTCCATAGATACTAGTCTTATTCACTCTCTATCCCATGCATTAAATGGGGACCTCTCAGCTCCAGCAGATAAGTCTCAGGTTTTATGTGAAACTACTTACTAGGAGAATTCTGATATCCTACCACTGTGTGGATGCTCCTGGTTATATCACTCTGGCCTTCCCTCAGGCTCAGCTTTCTGTGCCTGATAGTAAATTTGGTGCTAATGGGATTTCCAGGTTCTGGGGGAGGGATGCTAGGGCACATTTAATAGGCATAGGCTGGAAATTTATGAGCAACAAAAGCAGCACAGAGATGAGAGATGGATGGATACATAACATTGTGGATGTAATTAGTACTACAGATCTGCATACTTAGAAATGGCTAAAAAGGTTGCTTTTGTTTTATGAACAATAAACAACAATAATACTACAATAAAAAATCGGTGTTTATTTAAAAAATAGGAAACTTCTTGCCAGAAAAGTTATTCGACATGGATTCATTACAAACCTTGTCTTACAAATTAGAGATAAGGCCTTGAAAGGGCCACTTTGCAGCTGGAAAGAGTAACATCTCATTCAGAAGTTGAGGTGCTACTGTATTCCACCTAGAAGGTTCTCATAGCAGTTTAATTTCTAAATTTGTTTTAATGAATTTATTTCCACTGTCATCTTTATGGAAAGTATATATTGTCACTGGCTGTTTGGACTATTCTAAGAATCCAAGAATCTTATGCCTTTTCTACCACAGCCAACCTGTGAAGCCTTCCAGTGAACAATGCCACTGCTTCTATGTAACTCCAGAGACTAAAAAAACACCTTAGAGGAAATAAATATTTAATGTAATGGAATTATATCATGACTTATCAATTGTATAAGATAGATAAAAGTGGCAGTTATTTTTAGCTTGGTTTTAATTTGTCAATGCCATTTTAATTTTTATTTTATTTTAAATTTTTTAATCTTTATTGGTACATTACATATACACATCATGATTGCACTCCATAATGGGGATTTGTACCAATATAAGACACAATTTAATTCTCATTTTTTCCCATAGCCCTACCCACCCTACCGCCCCCCATATACATAAAATTTGTTTCCTTACTTTTTTGTTACAATCTCAACATTTTCCCCCTTCTTCCTATTTTATAAACATGGAGCATTTTCTATTTCACAATATATAACATACAATTCTAGGACTCATTTACATCTTTATTTTCCCATACCAGAGAAAAGATGCAATATGTACCTATCTGTGCCCTATTTATTTCACTTATGAGGATAACCTCAAGGTATGTCCATTTAAGTATACATGATTCAAACTTATCATTTTTTACGGCAGAGTAATACTCCATTCTGTAGAAGAACCACAGGTTTTTTTATCCAGTCTCCAGGTTGATGGACACTTGGGTTGTTTCCAAGATGTAGCAATCACAAATTGGGCTGCTATAAACATGGGTGCACATATGTCACTGTGATATGAGTCTTTTAATTCTTGTGTGTATATACCTAGCAGGGCAATGGCCGGGTCAAATGGCACTGCCAATCCTAGCTTTTTAAGGAATCTCCAGACTGATCTCCACAGGGGTTGTATGAGTCTACAGTCCCACCAACAGTGGAGAAGGGTTCCTTCTTCTCCGTAGCCTCGCCAACATTTGCCGTTGGCTGATTCTGAAATGGCAGCCATTCTATGTGGAGTGAGATGAAATCTCAATGTTGTTTTCATCTGCATCTCTCAAATGACTA
>PVIR01033156.1:0-18102 GCA_004026965.1 Petromus typicus | reverse complement strand
AGCCTGAACCACAAAGCGAGACCCTGTCTCAAAAAAACCTAAAAAAAAACCTAAAAAAAAAAGTAGAAACAGAAAAAATAGGCTGAGGTGGGGAATTTCTTAGCTAGGAATTTAAGGCCAGTCTGGAAAGACCTTGTCTCAAAATGAGTAAATAAATCCCTACACACATTTTTTAGTCCAAAATTAGCGAAACAAGCATTCAGGACTCACGAACCATTTAGCTTCTGTGACTTGCTTATAGGAGGCAAACTGGCAAAAGGGGTCTCAAGCCCGAAATATTGGAGTATCAGTCAGCAAGAAATTGAAATCAAGTTGTGATAATACTCTCCTCTGTTAGCCAACCCTGTCTATGTGTGATTCATCAGCAGTTAGGAATACTTGAGAGAGGCTTACAGAAGAGCCCAAGGCAGAAGCACAGAAAGCAGACTTGGCATGTGATGGTGCGTTTTCATGTCGACACCGCATGAGACACCCGGAGCACGAGGATAGCACTGTGGCCCGCGTCTCTGGGGTCCCCTGTGTGAGTTCCGTGGTAGGGCTCCAGCGTGCAACCTCAGTGTATCCTGTTCCTGCATGGAAGGAGGGGCCCCTGTGCTTGGTCCGCCTGGGGTAGAATATTTCCACAGTAGAAAATACGGGTTCATGTCTTCAGAATGGTCTGTGCTAACTTGATATTATACGGAGATCATGTGCACGAGTAACTTTTCCAGGGCTGGGGGCACTGTGGGCAGCAGTTGCCACTTTCATTCTTACCCCTCACTGCCCTGGATTCTGACAGGAAATTGCTTCTACTGGGCTCTGATTTGTAAGGAGCCAAAAGATAAAGGACAGCTGAGCTGTGGTTCTTGGTAGAAAGTGTATTTTCTCGGACAGTACCGCACCCACTTCTGTCCCCATCCAGGGAGGAAGCAGGAGGTGATACATCATGGTAAAGATCCCCAGTTCTTTCATTCTTTCTCTGTCTCTGTCTCTTTCCCCATTTCTTTCTCTCTCCCCATGTCTGTCTCTCTCTCTCCTTGTGTCTGTCTGTCTGTCTGTCTGTCTCTGTCTCTGTCATTCTGTTTTCTCTCCAGGCTGTAACTTTAAATGGCTATATTCCCAGTCCAAATTAGAGAGGTTTCAGATGAGTAGTGCTCAAACAATTTTATCTGGCCCTGTGAGGGTGAGTGTACAGCCAATCTCCCATTTCAAAGGAGCCGGCAGAAGGTTGGGAGCTGGCAGGGAGCCTCCTGAAGCTGTTGACCAGGTGGGTGGGTGCCATGGCCTGGACTTTGGACTCTGCTCTCACAAACAAGCCCCCACAAGCAAATATTTGTTTTGACCCTTTTTTACTGTAAACATTGCAGCCCTCTGTGGGATGTGATCTGTAGAATTTATGACTCTGTACAGATATTGTAAAACTAGCTGTGAATTCTATTTCCTTGTTATTTTTCAAGGGTTACTAGCTAAGCTGGCATGTGGGGAAGGGTTTGGTAAAGGTTATGTGAGCAGGAGGCTTAGGGAATGAAAATTGGCAACACAAGGTTGGTTGCCAGGGCTTGGCTGTCCCAGCAGGAACCAGGTGGAAGAAATGGGCTACCTGCTCTGTAAACCCAGGTATCCTGAGCGTGGAAGGGGCTCTGCTCAGGCACATGAGCTGTCGGCCTTGGCACTGTGTTTGTGAACATGCTCCTTGGGTTTTATTATAGCTTATCTTGTACTCATTTACAAACTAGTGGTCTCTTCTATTTGTCTCTGTTTTGTTTGTCTGCTTTGGTTGTTTGATTTTGGTCTGTTGCAGGGTTTTGTCCTATAGCTTCACATTCAAAATCCTCCTGCCTCTGCCTCTGGAGTGCTGGGGTTATAAGCATACCTACCACACCCACCTGAGTATGTTTCTTATCTCAGACCATCAAACCCACTTTACAGTCTTGATTTATGATTCGATCCTGTTATTCTTTCATATTCACTTGCCCCAGCTCCCTGCTCACATGTGATATATATTAAATAAAAGCGTATATGCTTTCTGAGAGGGGGGTTCGAGGTGTAGAAGTTACATAACATCGGTGTGCACTGGTCAGTGCTTACAAAGCCGGGGTGCTCTCCCTGGATCAGGTGGCTCGGTCCTGCTTAGTGAGGGGCTGGGCTCGGCCTCCTGTCTGCGGGGGTGGCCGGGGCCTGATGGACTCTACTTGGTTGGCTTCACTCTGGAAACAGGTTTATCAAGAGGGGATGGATTATCAGGGGAGGAGTGAAGAAAAAACACAAGGATGAAATCCTGGGTACATATTAAAGAAAGAAAAAAGAAACACAGAGCCCTAAAGGGCAGATGGAATGGAGTTCTCCTACAGGAAGGAATTACTGAAGACGTGGTTCTGGGTGGTCAGAAGTAGGCAGATGTGGTCAAGTCCAGCGTGAGCTCGCTCTGAAGATCGAGCTCGATGTAGAAACTCATGGCCTGGATGGAGGGGCAGGACAGAAAGTTTAATAAGTGTAATTAGCCCAACCTGGGGACAAAATGTCCACATGTGTGATGGAGCTGGATTTGTGCGGGATTAGCTGGACCACAGTAGTCAGTGCGCAGTGCAGGGAGACCACCCACTGGATTCAGTGACAGATCTGAAAGAGGGCCTGTCCGGAGGCTTTCAAATCATACACACATTTATTATGTATCATAGTTTACTGTTGCTGTGAAGTGATGCACTGTAGTGTTTCTGTGGTTCAGCTCTTGATTCTTTTGAGGGCATTTTTAGTTTTTGTTTGTTTTTGGTGTTTTGGTACAAGGCATGGAACTTGGGACCTTTTGCTTTTGAAGCAGATGCCAGAATCACCGAGCTAAATCCCTGGTCCTCACAGTTATTTAAAAAAAAAAAATCTATTACAACACCATAAACATCATTCAAAAAATTTGAATATTTAATTTTCCTAAGAATTTGAGAGCAGCGTTGGAAATGGATCCAAACTGCTTGAGGACTCTCAAGGTCCGAGTGAGGGCACTGCTCAGAGGGCCTCCTTTTCCTCCTCCTCTAACTTCTGCTTCTTATTAACTCAGCTAAATGTTGGGAGGAAGGGGTCCAAGGTCATATATACTTAGACATACCTAACAGCCAGGGCCTGGTACCCCCAGAAATGGTTGCTGGGCGTCATTTCCAGGGAAACTGAAGGCGTCTTGTGGCTCACATCCATCAAGCCAGACGAGGGACCCAGTGTCGGCCTCGCAGGTTGGAGACCAGGCAGACAACCCAGTGTCGTCTCCCTGAGATGCTGCTGCAAACACCATGTGCGAATATTCTTCACAGAGCCCGCCTGGGACTGTGTGGAGTATCACATTTCTGCAGTTATGTGCTTCCCAAGCACTTTGTACACTTCTCCATTACAACACTTAGCATGTTACAGTAATTACTCATACAAAGCCAGCTCCTTACACTATGACATCTGGCGCATATGAAGGAACTGAATGATGAATAAATACTGTTTTTAGTAGTCAGTTTTCATGGCTGTAGGATCTGCAGTGGCCCTCAAGTTGCAACAGACCTGATATATGAACAACTTGGTTTAACTGAGTTAATGGAAGAATCCCCTGCTTCTTGTTAGCTATAGCATGTACCTAGGTAACCATCCAGATCTCAGCTATACTAACTTACAACAAATTGGAGTTACAATCAGCTCGTGGAAACCAATTATGTTTGTAAGTCAACGTATCTAGGAGATACAGTCAACCTAGCTTTTCCCTTTCCATTTCTCTTGCCTGGAATTTTTTCCTTGTCTTTTTTTCTCATTTCATAAATTATTCCATTGATAACTATAAGGCACTTATTATTTATTTAGTAAAACAAACACATGGAATTCTCTTGATAGCATTTAATTTTTTTGTGGCCAGCCATTTTTAAGATGCTAATAAACTTTAATTTCTTAAAAATAAAATATATTTTTTGTAAGAAGAAAAGAGATAATTGTCTCTAGGGACATAAATTACTAAGTTAACTTTATAAGTCTAACATCTGTATAATACATTATTTTTAGAGGTCAGATTTGGAATCTGTGTCCCTACTTGTAGCTGGAGAGAAAGTTTTTGATAGTCTTTGAGGCTATTTTGATATTGAGTGAAGGAGAAAGAAATTTCAAAGTAAAATCTTTGTGGCTAGGAATTTATTATACTTGGGGATTTAGGCCATACTAAAAAACAAACAAAATTATGTTACTTGAATTTGGTCCTTTTTTATTGCTTAAAGAACAATTTTATGTGTGCTATTAAGGGATTTCTGACATTTAAAAAATTCAACCTATCTTTATGTATTACCTCCTATTTTGAATAACTACATGTATAGTAAAAATTGCACAAGCTAATTCCTGATCATGGATTATATTTCATGAATTTTATTCAAACTTTAAAATACATCTTAAATTGTTTGAAGAAATAAATACGATTGTACCTCTTTGGAATTCTCTGGGTACTTTGCAGAGGACTTTAAAGCGTACATGGTTACTGGCTTCATTCATAATCCAACGCCGACTCTGCCTTACGGATATTGCGATGCGTCGGACACTCGACATCCTACGCACTCAAGTCTCCCTCATGGAGTCTGTGGATTAGGTGCATAAATAGTCTGCTGCAGTCCTCACCCTGACCAGGGAGGAAAGCACATTCTCCAACTTCACAGAGAGAAACTGAGCTTGCGGAGTGGACCTGAGAGGGACTGTTTCAGAGGCAGGATCTTAACTTACATCTATTTTGGGGTGGAAGCACTAATTTTTCAGTGGGCAGTCTCATTATAATCCTTGCTTTTTTTCTTCAGCATTGTCGGTGGCCCTTTTGGGTAGGTGAAGGAGTATGGAACGTTTTGGACTGAGTGCGCTAGGATAAGGACTGGAGCATGTGCCCTGAGATAGCCCAGTATGTTAGTGCTGACCTGGCCTGCAGGCTTGGGAGCGGCAGAGCTGGCTCTGGACTTCCAAACTGACTAATTTCTATTCCTTGTAAGTTACCTGGCTTCAGACACAGTTCCAGCACCGGAGAGTGAAACAAAGTGGCTCCTCTGTCAGTCTTAGGGCTGCCTTTGCGTTCCCCAGACACGGCCGACTCCCTCCTGTCCCCAGCTGACTCAGTCTCCAGTCTTCTTCTACACAGCCGTAGCCTGGGGGTCTGCATCTTTGCCCCTGCTTTTCTCTCTTCTGACCAAGCAGTCCTCACGTTTCAGTTTTTGTTCCCAAACACTTCCCATGTAGCGTTCTTTCTTATGCTTAGTGCTAAATGTATTCCTATTTCCCAAACTGCTGACTGGGTTTGTTTCTCTCCAGTTTTGTAAAGACTCATCTTGTTCAGGAAAACCTTGTACAGAGTCCCTTGTTCCTTCCGCGTGATTCATTGATGGAATGCCCCTGTTTTTCCCGCCTGAGTTTTAGACGCTTGTGTAAGCCCTCTGGGAATTTTCATAACTTCTTGTCAACTCAAAGGTTACAAAAGTTCTGGGCTCACTTCCTCATTTTAGTAACTGTGGAACTAACCCCAGAGGAAACCAAATGTAGGGTGGCCGTCGGAATGATTTCTAATCAATACTATGACTTATGCTGTCCACCCTCCCGAAAGTGGTGTTCACCCCCCACCCCAGCACCCTTCTCCAAATCAGTGGGGTCTCCAGTCTTTCCCCTTTCAGTCTTCTGTCCCCACTGCAGACGTGTCCCAGCGGGTTAGATCCTCTTAGCATTCCATGAGTCCTAGAGGACCGTTTCTGAAGGTCACACTAACATGCCCACTGTGGTACAGTGGGTTTTCCTGCCAAGGAGTCTTTTAAAAAAGCAACATGCACTTCCGGGTGTGGAATGAAGGAGACATCAGGGTGCTCCTTCCAAGTGGAGGATCCTGTGCAGAGAAGCTAAGTCGGTGGAGGCTGTGTGTTGTGTCCAGCGCTTCCACGCCAGCCACCCCGAGGACTTGGTCCTTTTCTGGGGCTGACGCACTCACCACATGCTCAGCCAGGGCTTCTGCAGACAGAGCTCCTCCACCTCCCACTGTATCACTACCTGGAGCGACGCGTGTCCCCTGCCCTTCATCTCTCCCTGTTCTTGGCTAAAGAAATAACACCAGCACAAGGAGCATGTTTGCGGGAGAATGACACTGGATTATTTCTGCAAACCAGGGAGCACTGATGCGGTAACATCTTGAGGAAGTAATGTGCAGCCTCTGTCCTTCTGCTTGTGGGGGCTCGTGGGTACTGAGTTCATTTGGCTCAAGGTCAACCTTGAAATTAACAGGCTATTGGGGATTTTAATAAGGTTATATAGAGACACACAACTGCTTTTGAGCTCATTAGACACATGAATTCTATCATGACAGGCAAAATTAATAGGCCATTTGGGATTTTAACAAAATTATGTAAAGACACAAAAATGTTTTGAGCTCATTCGGTACATGAGTTCTATTACGAAAGCCAAATTGTAAGGTCAGTGGTCCCAAAGGGAGGTCTGCCGCAGTAAGAGGGGCGGAAAAACAGAGACGAACGGAACCCTGAACACAATCTGCTTGAGGATATTTTAATGAATGGTTTATATTGTCCATAATGCATTGGTCAGTAGCAGTTATTAATTGACAGATAATAGATCTATTGGAATGCGCGTGCGCTTGTGCCTAGATCTCTTGGGGTGCACAGGCACATTAACTTTGAGCTGGTAAGAAAGCGAGATGATGGGAGGCGAGCTCTCCTAAGCAGGCGCCACCTCAGTCTGGCTCCTGCTCCTGCCCAGACGGCGGCTTGGTCTCTGGGTCCGGAGAACTCCGGAAGTGCTGTGCTCTCCATAGTCGAGCACTGTAACCCTCCTTTCATTATGTGTCCGACATGCGCTGGCTCGGAATCACCAAGCCTGCCTGTCCTGGGCCCGGGGTTTCAAGGAGCTTGCCGATCAGTGACTCTCCGTGCTGTGCACTAGGAATCCAGGAATGACTCGGAAGGTCAGAGCTGCGTCACTCGGCGCTGGACCTGGCCGTGTGACATGCAGCTCGCGGCTTTCCTGTTTTCGTCACCTTGTCATGGGCCAAGCTCTTGGCAAAGCACGGCTCACACCCGAACTTTTCAGGCTTTCCCCTCACTCTTACTTGGTCTGGGCTGATGGCGACAGCGTCGTGACTCACTTCCTGAAGCGATCGTGTTCCCACAGTGAGCTGTGATTTATGCTGGGCGGGGAGAGGCCAATTTGCCTTTTTCTGTGCAGCCTTCCTCCTGACAGAGGGTTAACCAGGAATACTTTGTCTCCACTTCAAGGCCATTGACAGATCTGTGGAAGTGTTTTCGTCTTTTAAAGCTTGGGCCCAGACATGTGTATTATCAGTAGGGAACTAGAATGTGATAACCCCAACACACGTTTTGTTAAAAAATAATCTTTGAAATTTCCAACCTTAATGAGTTATGTGAAGATGTGTATGTCTTACAGAAGTCGAGGATGCCGGAGGCCTCTGTGACAGCCCCACCTACAGACCACACAGTGGAGTCAGGGCTGGAGGTGTCACATGAGTTACGCTTCTGTGGAGCAGGTAGGTTAGCAGGGAGAGAAGAGGGCTAAAGTCGTCTCACCTTGGGCTCCTACCTTAGCTGACGTGAGGCCGACTTGTCCACTTTCTGGAGGAAATCGAGGCCACAGAAGTCGGCAGCTTGCAGAGTGAGTCACAAGTATGTGGCTGAAGGGTGAAGGGGGAGTGCAGCCGCCCGCCTGGTGTCAGACGGGGCTGACTCGGGGCTGGAATTCGGTGGTGTTGGCTGATACATTTGCTTTCTGAGAATGGATTTTCCTAAATTTACAGATGAGAATGGGGCTGATTGTGGCCTTCTCAAAATCCGCAGAAGCAGCGGGAGCTGCAGCACGCACGCTCCTGGCACAGAGCTGGCCCTTGGGAAACAGAGACTGAGTTACTGGTGGAGCCTGGGTGCCCCTGGTGCTGTCTCCCTGAGGGCCCCTTAAAAGCCTCCTCCTCCTCTGCACTGTTTCAGAGCTGTCCTTCTTGGACTCACAGGGGCTCAGTCTGTCTCCTTTTGCTGCTGTGATTTGCATCTGCACTGTCTCATTTCCCTGAAGGCTTTTCTCAAGCTGTGAGATCTAAGCAGAAGAAGATCTGAAACCTGCAGGAAGGGAATCCCCGCTCCAGTCCCAAGAGAGGCTGTTTCCCCCGGAAGTTCCCTTTTCTTTCAGCTGGTGAGGACACCTCCGCCCAGGCCCTGGCTGCCTGGGTCCGGGTCCTGGTGTCTCCTGGACCTGCTTCGTGGCCGTGGTCATGTGTCCCTCTTCCTTCTGGCTTCTCCCTGCTCCCTTTCCCCTCAGCCAGGTAATTTGGTGGCTTCGTGGCTCTTAGGGAAGTGCTGCGGTTTGCATTTTCTGTCTTCACTTCCTGTGGACTTCACAGGGATTTCTCACAGTAACTTCAGACCTCCAGTAGCTCCCCGCCCTCTCCTGAGCACGCTGCACCGATTCCTCTTTGTAAACCTAGTTACAGAAAAATGTGCTCTATTGCAGGTCTTGCAGTGGCAGGAAGTGTCACAGGCAATTTTGACTTTATTTTTCTGTAATTTAAATGCTGTGCCTACACACTATGAGGATATAACATAGTCTGTTCCTTCAGACAAAGTGTGTGTGCACTTGTGCCTGTGTGTGTTTCATGAGCTACTGTTTGAATATTTCATCACTAGGGAATTTCCCATTTGAAGATATGCTACAAAGAAATGACCAGTCAGCACTATAGTTTTTTTTTTTTTAAAAAATCCAAATTTCTTGTAGATGCCCTGAAAACACTTTAAAGCCCATTTTTAAAAAGAGGAAATATACCTCCAAAATCTATCCTTTTATTGCAATGACTAATTTTGTTTTCTTCCCCTCATTTTTTTTTCCTCAGATAAGATTTTGAACTCAGGCTTATGTGGAACTCACTATGTAGCCCAGGCTGGTCTTGAACTCTTAGCAGTTCTCCTGCCTCAGCTGTGGGCGTGGGCCATGGCACTAAGCATGATTTGATTTTCATTGGTTAACTTTAATTTTTCATTCACGTGCTTTATTAGGTAGGGTTTGAAAATTGTGCTTCAAAAGATGAAACCACATATCCTCTCATGTTTGTTGCAGTGAGCTCAGGACTTCCCGGACTTTGTGTGTGTTGTCTCCTACAGAGATGCATTACTGTGGAGCAGGCACCCTTCATCCTGGAAGTGCCCCTGCGCAGCCCCAGGTGCAGTCCCACGGTGGGCAGTGCTCTGTTCTTGTAAGGATGGTGGCAGAGGCGCTTGCAGCCTGACATTAGTAATTCTGCAAGTGTTTATTGAGTGCCCACCAGGCACTGAATGCATCTCTGTGATTTTACTGTGGGACTGTCTGGGACGTGGGATGTACAATGACTTTAACATGTTAAAGATGGAGAAAACATTATGGAGCTCATCTTCACGGTGTTTTGTGACCCTGAATGTGCTCAGCCACACCCAGCGGGGAGAAGTCTCTGCTCTGTTTCTCCAGGTAAGAAAATGAAATGCCGGGTTGGCCCCCCTGAGGGAATCTGTTGGGGGAAGGAGGGTGGAGGCCTGGACCCCACGGGGAGGGATGGAACTGATCAATATCCGTGGCTTGACACCCTAATATCTGGAGCTGTCATCCGGTGGTTTTGCTTCTGTTGCTGCAGAGAGCATATAAACTGAATCAACTAGATTGATTCTTACTGAAAGTAAGAGAAAGACCATCCCCACAGTTTCATATCAAAACTGAAATTCTTTGTTTATATGACTTAAAAGTGCCAAGTAAATTTGGCTCCAACTATGGCTGAAATTTAAGTGTTTCAACCAAAGTTAAGATTTTATCTTTGACTAGATTTTGACTTAGCTTCTCCCTTGTTGGCTTCTATTTTTAGACAGACTTCCCCATGTGGTGTCACTGACAGCCTGCAGCATGGGGCTCAGATTCTGCAAAGTTTGAAACCCTGGTGAAAAGCAGAGGCCTTTTAAACTTTGGTTGGCCCCACCAAGGGGTGAGACTGTCCCCACTCCAAACCTTATGGACTATCAATGACAAAAAGCTTCTTTGCTTTATGGGATAGGCGGGCAGGCCAGTGAAAACCAAGAAGAACCTCTACACACAGCCCTTCAGAGCCTATTGAAAGGGGGTAGATCATGTCTGTGGAGAACAGCGCTCTGAGGACACAGGGGCACAGCCAGGTTCCCTGCACAAACTTAGCAGTTCAAGGAACTACTGAAACTGCAGGCCTAGATCTGGCACAGAGCCCAACTCAGAGGCCCACGGCGCGGGATAATTGAGAGAAAGGCCTGGGGAATTCTGGACACAATGTCTCTACAGCAGGCGGAGGACCTTGTGCGTAATAAACCTTCAACGCATTTACTAAACAGACTAGTGAACCACTACCCATTCAAATGCCTACACTGACACTATGCATTTTGGGGTGGTACTGGGTTTCGAACCCATGGACCCTCTACCATTGAGCCATACCCCCAGCCTTTCTTTTTGAGATGAGAGTCTCCCTGAAATGCTCTGGAAAGATTCTCAACCTTGTGATCTTCTTGCTTCCACCTTGTTAGGTTTTTACTATTATTTCTTTTTTCTAATTTCATCTTATTTTAGTCTTCATATTGTTTTCGAGATAAGTAAACTGAAGCTAAACCAAGAATTAAGTGAGTTACAAACCCAGAATTGAAAAGCATGGAAGGGAGGTGACAGCAGATGTGACATTCAGGGCAGAATCTACACGACCCAGGGGCTAGTCTGCGTCAGCAGCGTTGTGTGATTCATTGTTGCAGGCTAGCTGGTCCAAGTTCACAACCATAATCACGAGGCCACGACCTCCAGTGCCTCGTAGGCTGTCTGTGTCTGCTTGTCTTGTACAGTGCTTCTTGTTAACACCACAAAGCATTGATTATTTTCTCTCTGTAATAGCGTCTTAAAACACTACCAAGTCTCTCAGGTTTTAGTTTCTACCCAGAGCGTGCATCAAGCTAAAAGTTTTTTTCCTGTGGTCATGTTTTATTCTCAACACCATCACTAGGCTCACTCCTCTGATGTTTGAGAATCTCACAGATAATCGCACCACTGGAAGGTCCCAGAGTTTCCACTGTGCGTTTCTGGAAGCAGGGTGAGAACTGCAGGTCGGCTGTGAACCGAGCAGCTGAAGCAGGAGAAGGCCTTGCTGTGGAAGGGCTGAGTCTGTTATCTCGGAGCAACCCAGATCTCCCAGATTTGGGAGATCATGTGTCTGGAGGGGGCTTTTCACCCTCTCCTCCTGCCTCGCAACCTGGGGGAACTGATGAGTAGGTATGTAGGCCCGAGAAAAACAGATGCAAGAGTCACCCCACGCAAACCTCTAACTGAGGAAAATGAGATATCCAACTCGAACCCTTAGCAAATTGTCTGAAAAGGAGGATTGGAAGACATTGATAAGCGACTTTTCCTGAGAACACCTGTGGCTGGTGTCCTGAGTAGCCCCTGGTGATTGGAATCCACCAATTGCAGATAGTACCTGGGTTTAAATTGGTAGTCATTCACATGAAGCATCTGATCATGTTTCTTCAGGACTTCCGAGTGTGTGCCAATATGAGAGAATATTTTACTTCCTTTTCCTATTAATTTTGATAAGAATGGATTAAACTACATTCTTTTTCTTCTTTATCTTTTCCTATGGAAGTACATTGCCTGTTTCTTCATGTGGATGTGTATATGTAGCTTTTTCTTCTTTTGTGATCCTGGGAATCAAACCCAGGGCTTTAAGGCATTCAGGGCAAGTACAGCACACTGGGCTGCAGCTCTCCCCGGTGTGATGCAGCTTTATTAGCCACTGTTGTTTAAGAGTTTGATAAAGTAAATGTTATGATATGTGTATGTGAGAAACAGACCCTTGGGCTGGGCCATGTGCTCAGCTTGTCCGAAGCCTTGGCTTTACCCTCAGTACAAAACTATGACAGAATAAAAGAAACGAAAGTGAACCTTTGTCTTTATTTGGCAATGACATGTTTATGGCACAGTGATAGAGGCGGAAGATTATCCTGGAAGTTCTGTGTGGCCCCAGACAGTCCCGGAGGTCCCCGTAAAGGGGTCAAGAGACCGGAGTGAGTTGTAGGAAGCTAACTGCATGATGAGAAAAGGCCGGAGTGACGCTGGTTAAAGACGCAGCCAGGAGCCAAGAAGAGCAGGGAGCCTCCAGCAGGCGGCTGCGCCCAGGAGGCTGGGCTGGGAGGTCTGCTAATGCCCTGAGTCTGAGCTCATGCTGGGCAGCACAGTGTGACCCAGGTGTGGGAGAGACAGAGGGTGACAGCACCTGTAAGAGTAGCACTCTGGTGGCCGAGATGGGGGATCACCACCAGTTCAAGGCCAGCCAGAGCTATACACAGAGACCCTGTCCCAAAAAGAAAGAAAGAAGGACATGTCGTTCCTTCTGAAACTTCCAGAAAAACAACCCATTGACACCTAGAGTTGTATAAACTTTTGCTCTCCAGAGTTGTAAAATAATAAATGTATACATGTTATAGGCCCTGGGCATCAAACTCAGGACCTTGCACTTTCCACTTCCGAACTACATCCCAGCCCCAAATCCAGGTTATATTAAGCCACTGTTTTTGCTGCAGAAGCAGCAGGAGACTATGACAGTATTAGGGGAGGTCCAGAGTGGCCTCGGGGCCCGCTGTGTTTAGAAGGCGACGGAGTAAAGGGGGCACCATGACCAACTCTGTGTTAGGATTTGGGGTCTGTCAGGAGAGGAGCTTCCCTGGCAGCTGGACGTCTCTCCCCCCTGCTCTGCCCTTCACTCTCTGCTCTTGGCCACTGCAGTGTGAGCACCTTCCCATGCCAGGCCCTTGTGTGCCCTGTCCTGGAGCTGGCCTTTGATGGATTGAAAACACAAGCCGAAGTAAACTTCCCTCCTTTCAATCCCAGAGACAAGAAAGTGATTAAGACATATGACCTGCTGACTCAAAGAGAGAAGATGCCATCAAATGTTTGATCCAATATACTAACATGATTATCTTTCTAGTAGGTAATGTCAGGTAATGGTTAATCTAATGAACTGTTTTTCCAGATGATGAAATATTTTCTAGCACACATATACATATCATATATAATATAATCCTATGTATTAGAAAATATAATCATAAACATAAGATTCTAAACTTAGTAGTGAGTCAGAGGAGGCGGGGGATGGTACTTGAGGACGTGCTCAGGAGCTGGGAGCTCGCTGGTGGCCTGCACAGTGCTCAGAAGGGCCAGGCTGTGTCATGGCCACAAAGGCTCCACATAGTGACAGCTGCTCACCATGCCAAATCTGCCCAGTAACTGGGTGATGGCAAGGGAAGGTCCTTCTGCAGGATGGCGTGATGAGGAATCCCCACATCGGCATGTGCTTCTGTGGTTATCAAGGTGGCACAGGGGAATCAAGCAGTGAAACACCGCCTTCTGAAAGTGGCAGTCATGTCTTCCTGGCCGAGAGAAGTCACATGATGAAATTAAGTTCAAGGAAGTGAGAAAGTATAGTATTCCCTTGTCCTATAGGAGGACACTAGGAAATCCATAAGTAGCACATTTACCTTCTTGACCCTAAACATGTAAGCTAGAGAAGCATTTTAAATAACTTTGAGCTACACACATATTCCTCACATCCATAGCCATGCTTTGATACCTCCATCCGAAGGGCCCCAGTTCTCTGTTAAAAATGTTTGAAAGTCTTGCATCCTCTCCATACTGTGGTAGACCCAGACTTCAGTAGAATGGTCAGTACTGAGACAAGTATTATGGTTCATGCAGTAAATTGATATTTAACACTGTATTCTTTTATTTTAAAGGGCTTACAAAACCGCTAACAGAGCTAGACAAAAAGAACGTGAGTAAGCTAATCACAGAGAAAGTGAGAGAGAGCCCACATGCTGCTGGATCACGTGTGTGGCAACATTTGTGAAGAAATGGAAAATTGGGTCTAATTACTTCATTGTGCTTACCTTTCCTCACTCAAAAGCCTTTGGCATCTTTTGTAGGCATTCCATGGTGATTTAATATCCACTAATATCTACTTACAAGTAAAGTGTTGACACCAAGTTTCCAAGTTCACAACATGAAGCTCTGCAGTGGGCTGGGGTGAATGCGAAGGGCCCTTCCCAGTCACTGCTCAGGGCAGCTCAGAAGATGTGAGGCAGACGTTAACCTCTGCCAAGGAGCCATCTGACCCTTGGGATTTCCACTGTGGGTTTTTTCCAGAAAAGGAGCCAAACACAGGCAATGAAGTTTTCTAATCCATGTGCCGTACCTTGAGGGTCCCTTACTCTGTAAAGGAATTTACCTGCAAGTCTGGGAGGGGTGAGGTGGGGTGCTGCATGTGACCCAAACAGGTGTCCAGTGGACTCTCTTGAAATGACGTCTTAGAGTGAGCAGTGTCCAGCTCACCTTTCAGTGGGGCTCAAGAGTAGATTAGTCCAGGGCCGGGGAGTTATCTCAGTGGTTCTGACGCCTGTCTTGCAAGCACAAGGACCCGGGTTCGATGCCTGGTAACCACATACCTATACTGGGCATGGAGACTCAGCCCAGCAGCAACCAGTACCACATACCACAGTGCGGGGCGTGGTGGCTCATGCCTGTCATCCCAGCACTCGGGAGGCAGAGGCAGGAGGATTGCTGTGATGTGAGTTTGAGGTTGAGCTCAGGGCCAGACTGAACCACAAAGTGAGACCCTGTCTCAAAAAATCTTAAAAAAAAAAGAATAGATTAGGCCACACCAGAGGGAGGTGGCTTTGGGGTACGAGATTCTGTAAGTTCCAGTGACACTTTCTGTGAGTTTTTTTTTTGAGACAGGGTCTTTGATTTTGTACTTTATGCTGGCCTGAGCTCACTATGTAGCCCAGGCAAGTCTCAAAGTCATAGCAATCCTCCTGCCTCTGCCTCCCGAGTGCTAGGATCACAGGTGTGAGCCAGCCCACCGGGCACTGCAGTGTGTGGTTACCTGGGATTGAACCCCGACCCTTGTACTTACCAGGCAGACGCCGAAACCACTGAGCTACATCGTTAGCCCCAGTGATCACAGTCCTTCTCTCTGTCTTTCTCGTGCACCCTGTCTGTCTCCAGTACTGAAGATTGAACCCAACCCTTTCACTCTGAGCTATTTCCCCAGCCCTTTTCATTTTGAGACAGTCTCAATAAGTCACCCTGTTATCTGGGCTGGGCTTGAACTTGCAATTTTTCTGCCTCAGCTTTCCAGAGTGAAGGGATTATAGGCATGCATAACTACTTCCTGGTCACAATATAAATATATGAACTGCCTCTTAAGAATCTGGAGCTCAAAAAGTATTTAACTAAACAATATGTGTTTGTTTTATAAAAGACAAAATTTATGAAACAATGTACAAGGGATATGATTAAACTGGCATGCAAGTGCATGTCTGTAATCCCAGCACTTGACAGACAGGCAGGAGGATCCCTGGGCGTCTGAGGCCAGCCTGCGCTACATTGTGAAATCCCTTTGCCCAAAACATCAGAGAGGGAGAGAGGGACAGAGAAAGAACTTTATAGGATGCTTTCTTTCTTTCTTTTTTTTTTTTTTGTACTGGGAATTGGACTCCAGCCTTTGTGCTTGCAAGGTAGGCGTGATAGCACTTAAACTAAATTCCCAGCCTTATAGGATGCTGTTTTACATGTGAAGCACAGTCTAAGTTTACTTCAAAATTCACAGAAGCAGCAGGAGCTGCAGCACGCATGGCTCCTGTACACTATCTTACTTACACTTCATTGTACCTCACAGGAGGGCGACGAAAGACTGGCCTGACCACCTGCAGCCGCCTGGGTGCCGAGGGAACCTGTGGTCTCATCATGCGCTTCCGGTCTCCAGCTACAGCCTCCACTCCCACCTCTGTGAGGCTCTGGGTTGCCTGTTGATCTCCTGTTTGGCAGATCAGGGATCTGAGGCCCAGGGAAACAGGTTGGGCAGTGGACACACTCACCTGTCACCTCTCTCTTGTGCTTGCACGTTGCTGAGGGCACTTTACCAGGCTCCTTCCCATGTGTGACTTGTGCAGCCTGGTGCTCCACATGCTGCTGTGTTCCACTGATGTAGGACGCCCGGGCTGTGGGACACCATGGCATATCTGCGTTTATGCAGCCGATAGGGCTAAGACACTTGGATTTAATTCTGGTCTTGGATCGAGTCTCGAATGCATTTGATCACACCGTATTTACATGTACATGGTGGTACAATCAGAACTTTTCATCCTAGAAAAATGTGCGCAGAGTTTGATCTCAGCTGGCAACTTGTGCACCCAGAACACAGTGAGCAGAAGGGATCCGTGTTTCCGACCAGAGCACTCGGCCACAGGGCCTTTAACTGCCCTGCGTGGAGTCACTGTCCGAGCGAGGCGGTTGATTCATTCCTCAGGCTTTGTGACTGAGATCTTCAGTTTTCCTCAGCCTGTCAGTGTGCTCTTCTCAGCCCAGGCCCGGCTGGCGGGTTTCTTTGCCTCTGGTCAGTGACTTTGAAATGCATAGGATGTGGGAGTATCACTGTGTCCCAGAATATATTTCTCTGCTTTCTTGCTTAGTATCTGCTTGGAGAAGAGTCAAACTCAGTCATTATGAATTTAATGGAAGCTCCAGATGGTTTGAGTGGGCAAATGAGAGACAAGGTCCCTTTAGAGTGACGCTTGCCAAGTACGAAGTCTAAGTGGCCGTTGTAACTGTGTATTTAATGTGTGTAGAAAGGCGATCTGCGTTTTTCCTGAGTGCACTGCAGTCTGGAATGTGCATTATTAGTGGTTCATCCGGGACCAGTCATGAGTCAGAAGGAGTGGCTGTCGGGGAAGCAGAGCAGGGAACTCCGGAGTCCCGCACTCTGTGGATGCGCGGGGGAGTCCGCTTTCTCTGGACAGGGAAGCGCTCATCTCAAGTGCTGGCCTCCCCATCGCTTCCTCTCCCCTACTTCCTCAGCAAGTTGCCTTTTTCTTGGTTGTTAAACCAATGAACAAGGTTGGGGAAAGGGAAAATTTCTGCCTTTACATACCTCCAAGGTAAAAATTATTTTCTCTTTAGTGTGTCTTATTTGCATTAGGACAGTGATTTCATATGATTTATTTTTTAAGACTCTCATCAGGAAATACAATTTTTTTCTTTCTTTTTATAGGACTCATGACCTTGTACTTGGTGCCGCTGAGCTAAATCCTCGGCCCTGGAAATATTTCCTGAGTGCGTCCTAAGTGGCAGGTACACAGCAGGTGCTGGTCAGAAGTGAGTGAGGAGCAGGCTCTGTGTCCCCCAGGTCTGCAATGGGGATGCAGCGCCCTGCAGTGCACCCTGGGGAGCACTGAAACTGGCGCTGGCTGCTGGGCTGGGCAGCTTTGAGAAAGAGGCACAGCCTCTGACAAAGGAAAGCAGCGTGGCTGAGAGCTGTGGCTCTTGGAGGGACAGTGCCACAGGCTGAGGGGGCAGCTGGAGCCAAGACTCCAAAGCGAGCATAGCGTCCTGACACAATGAATTCGGGAGACACTTGGATGGTGGAGTGATGGTGTTGCCTGCAGCTGATGGCGCTCCGGCTCAGCATCCGGTGGTATGGAGGGTGACATCTGTGCATCTGCAGAGACACAGCCGGAAGGAGACTCCATGTCTAAGAAGCACCGGCAGAAGGGAGTGGCCTGAGTAGCTGAGTGGCCTGAGGCTGTGGTGAGCTGGCCGGGCATGCAGCTGACTGTCTGGTGTGATCACATTTCCAGAGGTGGGGGACATCAGGTGAAGACTGGAGAGGAAGGTGCTGATGCTGGTGGCAACTGGTTACCTGTGACCATCACACGAGGAAGAGGAAGTTGGAGGGCAGAAAGTGGGTGCTGTGCACAGGCGGGCTGGCTGCGGAGGTGGGACACTGGGCGCACGCTTGGCACTGCAGCAGCCTCGCATGGATGGCAGGTGGGAGCCACTGAGACTGACATGAAGCATGCAAGGGCTGGAGTCCTTCTACAAAATGTAGAGCTCAAGGGACACAATGTGCCAGTATGCACGGAATGTCTTTAAAAGTACCATGTATTGTACCACAAGAAATTAGGCCAGGCCAAGGAGGTTTTCACTTGGGGCTAATGGAATGCATAGACTTTTTAATGGAAATGAAGAGACTTTTAATATCTGAAGGAGGTGGCGTTTCTC